>CAEFZY010068072.1:0-40873 GCA_903066815.1 Brachyrhaphis roseni
GTCGTTTTCTGTTAGATGTCCTGATTCTAAAGAGGTATGGCATGGGTATGTTGGCATTGTTTTTGGCTGAGTTATGTTTTTTCATAAAAAAAATTATGCAAATCGCCCGGGCTCGGGCGGGTGGAGGTTAAGTGGTTTTAAAAGTTTTTTACTCTTTTTTTCTTTTATAGAGTTTGAACCCAAGTTCTTAAACTAGACCAATTGAGTAGTTTTGGGTCGAACATATTTACACCCCAGGTTTTCTTTTTCTTACATGTAGAACTATATATTGTTTGTACAGTTTTGGCTTAATTACTTCTGTGAGTATATTGTTCTTTCAGCTAGTGGTCTTTTTTGAGTTAGTTAAAGATTACTAAATTAGTTGATGATTATTTCAATAACCGAATAATTGCTTCTTAAACTTTCTCCAACATTTCAGGAACAGGTTTGTGGTGATCTGTGGATTTTCCAGGATGACAGAGCAGGCTAAAGCGATAGCAAAGCAGATGAAATCTCACTCAGAAGGACAAAACAGAAGCCAACATGCTGGGATCGAATCCTAAAAAGAACAAGATTTGGTATTAAACTGAACCAACCGTCCCAGATGTTTGGTGTGTTTCTGCCTTGGCCTGAAGAGGTTTATGTGATTTATCAGGTCTAATACTACTGGGAATATTTAAAGGCTGTTTCTCACTAAGACAGCCAGGGGAAGTTAAGTCCAGAACATTTTCCTGATCTTCATGTGACAAAGTGTCTAATAATCTAATTAGTCTGAGAATTACAACGTTTATTCCATCTAAATCAGATTAACTAATCCAAAACTTCAGATGAAGAACTTCAGGAAATCAAGATGAAGCAGCAAGAATATTAAAAATGATTAGACTTTAAACAAAATGTGCATGAGGTGACAGTTTTACTCTCAGATGATGATCACTCAACCTCATCTACGACCCATTTATTTACCTCATGAAGGGGGTCACCTTGACTCTGATTGGTCAGATTAACGACAGCGCACACACACTCACACAGACCTCTGCGGAGGGAGGGTGTGTGTGTGTGTGTGTGTGTGTCAGACGGAATAATATCCGTTTGTTTAATGCGATTTATCATCCACAGAAACACCGGGACACTCAAGGACAAGCCATGATGTCATCTGCCGTGTGGGCGGTGCAGGTGTTGTCATAGCAACAGAGTGACCTTTCCTCAGATTGGACAAATTAACACAACGAGGACATGCAGCTCATCAGATATGCTGATTAACAGGGGGGGTTGATTAGTAACATGCGCAGGAAGCAGCTGTCATTAAGCAGTGTAAGTGAGCAGCTTGTTGCATCTCCAGCTGCAGGAGACGCTCCAGTTCGACTCCACCAACGTGGCGCTGAGGGTCAGTCGGACCTGCTGAGTTTGACCTTGGAGGCAGAAGCATCCAGGTGAAACAGCAGCAGGAGGACGACCGCTTCTGGAAAAGCACAGAGGAAGTCTCAGGAACCATGCAAACCAATGCATCTCCAAGTCTCATTCACAACATTTACAGGAAATAGAGAAGCTTTGGGATTAAGTATAACAAGAAAGATTAGATGCATGTTTGCTTTAAGACATGTGTATTTGCAGAAGATATTTAGCTGTCTACCATTCCAACTAACAATTATTTTAGTAATTGGTTGTTCTGTTTATTATTTGGATGATTAACTGATTAAAAAACTGGCACATTCTGCTGAATTTTTGAAGTTTACCGCTTAAGCCTCACAACTTTAGCTAATTCTACCCAGATTTACTTGATTTTCCTCACTTCCTCGCCATTTTAATTAGGGATGAAACGATTAATTAGGTTAATCACGATTAATCAAGAATTGACATAATCGTCAACTAACTTAAAAATCAATTAATTGGAGTATTAAGACTCAAAAAAATTTATTTGCTGAAAGAACAATACTGTCAAAGCAGTAATTAAGTGAAAACTACAAAAAATAATCAATGGATAATTCTGACGATTAACCAGTTAACTGCAGAAAAATTGGCACATTCTACAGGTTCCTAATTTAACCACATAAAACTTTTTATGGAATGTTAGAAATAAATTTAAAAAAGGCAAATAAACAAACAAATTCATTTTCTAAATGATAAACATTTTGGTGAGTAAAACATATTTACAGACAAGTTTTTTTTTTAATCTTAAATGCAAAATGTATATATGTTTTGTACAGTTTTGATTTCAATAATTTTCTGAGTATGCTGTTCTTTTAGCAAATTGCCTTTTTGCTAACTATAACTAAATTAGTCAATTACTATTTCAACACTCAATAAATCACACGTTATTGTTTCAGCATATGGTTCTACTTTTTCACAACCTTCATATTGCTCATCACGAATAAACTGCAAACTCACAGATGCTGCTGATGTTTTCTCCAGCGTTGAACTTGAAGAAGAAGCACACCTTCACCTTGATACTGAGAGACAGACCATGTTAATGATAATTACCACAATAACAACGATGAACTTGAACAGTTTCCTCTGATTCTCACTCTGTCTCATTTCGGGCGACCACACCTGGAGAAACTCTTAACGTTGTGTTCAGCTGGATGACAGGGCGAGATCTGAGGAACCAGCAGAAAATAAAGACCTTCAGCTCAAGCAGGTAAAGCTCTGTGTTAGAGCAGGTAACTGTAGAAGGGCAACTGTAGTCACCCTCCAACAATACCTGAGGAGGGCGACGGTATCATCCAGAGAGCCGACCAGCAGGTCTGGGTAGTGGTTTCCATCAACATCCACTCCTGCAGCCAGGGAGTACCCGAAAGTCTTGAACCCAGGAGATACAGAACGTCCTTCAATCATCTGAGGGGGAGAGGTGAAGGGTAACAGGTGAAGTGGTTGAATTACCAACTTAATTTAGTGCAAAAGTTTCAGTATCCATATAATCCTGGGGTCTGAGTTGCTTTCTGGCACATACTCATATACTTGTGATCATAATCTGGTTTAGGGGATAAAGGAAGTCACCTGACTGGTTTGGGATTGAGGTAGAACCTTTATACTCAGCTCAAGCTCCTCTTATCTCCTCTAGATGGAATAAATCATCTCTTATTCTGGACTTGGAGTTGCCCACGGAGAGCAGGATCACTCACAAGCTCCTTAGTGTTGGAGGTTTCTTTGGACAGACACAGTGAACTAAAAGACGAGGACCGAGGGTGAACCGGGTAGGTCTGGCAGAGGATCCCAGTGGAAACGTCTTCAACTCACATGACTGGGGAAGTTTGTCTCATGTTCTTGTGTTATTTGGGGACACAGAAGCTAAATGGGCTATTGGACCTCAAAGTCTATTGGTGCATGTCATAAGCAGGAACTAAAATACAGAGTGGTAGACACCATTGGTGATGGAAGTCATTACGCTCAAGATGAAGGCCTTGGTTGTTTCTATCATCTTCTAAAGCAACAGAAAAGTATTGTGGCCAGAACAACTGCCTCTGCATAATCAGCTGTAGAACTAACCATCTACTCAAAGTGGACATCCACTGGACACGTCAGTTCAAAGGTCAATTTTTATGACTGCATGGTTTACATCAGACTGTGACATTAGGCTGATAGGTTGAGTTAGTGCAACCAACTGCCAGACTGCCTCTTTGGGCCACACTGATGACACTGTGCAGTGTCTGCCCTGGCGGAGAAGAAACAGACCTAGGTGCCCAATGAGCTCATCAAACATGCTAGTATCCATTTGGATTGTGGGAAATGAAGGAATATATCACAATAAATGTATGCACTATGGAATCTCAACCATCTACATGGCTCACTAAGTACGAACAGTATTGCCAAGTATTTGGGAGCCTTTAGAGGCCATTAATTATTGAGACGCATATCAATAACTTTCAGTCTACCTACATCCTGACCTTCACCTTTGACCAGGAGAGAAAGATCATGATCATGAGCAAGTAACAAACATCCTGGAGACCAGCAGCTGTTGGTGTCAGCCTTAGAGGAAGTGAGAGAAGCTCCATCATCCATGAAGGATAGAGGTGGTGCTCCACCAAAGGAAAGAGACCCAGAGGTAGACTTAGAACTTCCCTGAGGGATGTTGTACCTCTTATAACCCAGGAATGCCTTGGATCCTCAAGAAAAAGTTCATTACAGGGTACATTTATGTCTGTGGTACCCTCTTGGGCCTGTGGATTAATGGATGGACCCATAGGAAGACCGAGGACATGTTGGAGGAATTATGTTTCTCAGTTAGCCAGGGAATGCCTTTGAATTCCCCTGGGAGAGCTGGCCCAAGTGACTGGAGAGAAGGAAGTCTTTGTGTTCTGTTTATTCTGCTACCTAAATAAAATAATGGAGGGATAGATGGACACACAGACTGATGGATGGACGGACTGGCCTGTGGGAACACTTCTGCAAAGATTTGACAATTTCTGTATCATATCTCACAAGTCCTGAACGAGGACAGGTTTTGTTTGATACCTGACTCGGTTCTGCAGAGATTCCCTCTTTGCTCCCAGTCCAGATCATCACACATCCAGTATCGTGAAAAGGAGCTCCCACTGCAAAGTCTGAAACACAACGTCACATCACCCCAACTGATTACTGATTATTAGACGTCAGCATTGTGCTGCTGCCTCACCCTGGTAGCCATCTTGGTTGAGGTCCCCTGCTGCAGCAACAGCCATTCCAAAAGCAGATCCAACTGAACCCATCAGAACCACGGTGGGTTCAAAGTGGAACCTCCCTCCTGCGTTCATGTAAACATAAACTGCCCCGCCCACCTCCTGCTGGCGGTTGAAGTAAAAAGGAGCGCCCACCAGCAGGTCATTCCACCTGCAGGCCGAAAAACCAAACAGGAAGTGAAGCAGTTTTCATCAACCGGATCAGAATGCAGGTTCTGCGTCTGTCAATGCTGTATCAAGATGATTTCTCACCCATCCTTGTTGAGGTCTACAGCTACCACAACGTTACCAAAGTACGAGCCAACCTGTTGACCTCGTAGAGTCTGCTGAATCACCAGATCATTGGATCGCTTGACCACCAGCATCACAGAACCACGGGCATCCATTTTATTGTCTCTGGGAGCCCCTGTTCACAGACACAACAACACATTGGTGAGAACATCAACAGACCCCCGGAGCTGATGAGGAATGAAGGTTGGCTTCACCTGCTACGATGGTCTGACTCTCTGCAGAGAGAAGGTGAAGAGCCTGAGTGACCGAGTATCCTGCAGGAACACAGTTTAGTTTTTAAGATGCTTCCTTAATTTCAAAATGAGAGCAGCTGTGGTTTGATGTGTTTGACTGGCTATCATTAGTGTAAACATCACAGATTCACCAGAAAGACCTAAAACATCAAGGTTCTCAGGCACCTTCTGAGCTTCCCTGATTCCTGGATGCACATCAGAGAAGATGACATCTTGAGTAGGAAGGAAGCTCAGATCAGATTCTCAGGAACAGAGTCACTTACAGCGATAGCTCACCTAAATAAATATTCCTATAAGTTGAGCTCTTGTGGTCAAAGGAGTTCTTTGTCGAAATAAAGTCATTGTTCGGATCCATCCAGAAGGCATAAACATTTCCTGGAACACACACATTATAAAATAAATAACACTGGAGAAAAGAAATGCATGAAACAAGAAAGGAATTTTGTTTATTCTCATTTGAAAAATTGCTTCAAAGTTCTGTGGAGACCAGAACACATCCTTCATATCTGTACATGCCTCTGATTTAAACCAATTTAGTTCCTATAATACTAAATTATCTTATACTTTTGGCACAACGTTGCCCCCAGCCCAGAGAGGGCACTCCACTCTCTCCAGCTCAAGGTCGTTATCTCTGGCTTGGAGGTTCTGATTTTTATCCCCGCTGCTTCATACTCAACCGGGAAATGGTCCAGTGAAAGCTGCAGATCACGGTCTGATGAAGCCAACAGAACCACATCGTCTGCAAAACGCAGAGACCCAAAAGGCCACCAAAACTGTTATCCTCAACACATTGGCTGTGTTCATGAACCAAATCAGTGACAAACGGCAACCTTGACTGAGTCCAACTCTTGTTTTGTAGACAGGACTCAGTGTATAATAATGGCGCCTGTAGGTGCACGTCACTAGCTGTAGCGGCTAACAGGCGACTTCCTATACAGGCGTATATATTAATGGGTCTGAATGCTTGTATGGTTGTGGATGTGGAAACCTGGAGGTGAGGAAGTAACCAGACATGTGATGGTGACATCATAGAAGGGCGAGACCGAACAGAACAGGTACCATGCCAACTGTAGCTCCCAGGTGAGCCAAAGATGGCGTCGGTGTGCGTGACGAAGGCGGAGATTCCATAAGTACACATGCCCTCACCAGTGTGATCCTTCCTGTAACTAAACACACACACACACACACACACACACACACACACCCNAAACAGGTAAGTGTAGCCTCTCCCACATACTAAACGTGGAGTCATGTGACCTACTCGCATTGCTGCTGTATTTGCTCCCAGTTTAGCGGCTCTTCATCGCGACGCGGGCCGTTTCTATGGAGATAACACCGGCCAATTATCTTTCTGTCTCCTTGGTACACCTTAACGAACCGGTGCCCACATGTCTGCCAAGACACACGGTGCACGTTAAATTATTACAGCTGGTGGCTAACGAACATTTTAATTACAGCAGAAAGTTTGGTTGAAATAATCAGCCAATGAGAGCAGAGCCTCACCAGAACCCCCCCTCCAGGTCGGCCCTGACTGGCTACTGTGACGCCCAGCCACATGTCCTCCAGCAGGTCCTCAGTGGGGTCCAGGTCTGCAACAGCACAAAGACAGAAAACTGGTAAGTGCTCCAATGAGACATGTCCCACTAGACAAAAGCTTCTCAAATTGAGGTCTGGAATTTGACTAGGCCGTTGCAACCCATTTGATTCTTTCATTTATCAGCCATTCTGTTGGAGATTTGAGTTTGGGATCATTATTCTGTTGATGACCATGGCTGGACCAACCTTCAGCTGTTGGACATTTGATTCTAGAATATTTAGGCATAAAGAGGAGTTTATGGTTCAATCAGGTTCCCAAACTTACTTAGAACAAGACTTTTTTTCCATGTTATAAGTGACATAATCTGCTCATGAACAATGTACATTTTCATCAATATTATTAATTATTAACCCCCAAAAAATTATCCTATATCTTGCTAACAGGTTAGTTATAAGTTAGTTCTGTCTTATTTCAAACGGAAAAAGATGTTTGCACTAGAAACTAGACTACAATAGTTGGTAAGAGTTTATGTTTTGCAGTGTATTCCTATTCCCTGTGGCATATTATCTACATTATCATCATGCACCAGCTGTCATGCTTTAGTCTATTTGTTTTTATTTTGGTGTGTTAATTTTTACCTCTGGGTTATTTTTACAGTGAGTCCTGAATATGCCCCACTCAGGATCTTAATAATGGGAGTGTGGTTGTGTTGTTCTGAAACAGACAGCAGCTGTCGCAGCTCAATGACTGATGGACTACCCATAATGCACCGAGATGGCGATAAGATCACAGGCGGCAACGAATCAGTCAGCTAATCAACTGAAAGTCCAGAGCCAAGCAGCTCAAATGGGTTGTTTTCTTCCCGAGTCATGGCTGTCAGGCTGATGGATGATTCACCTATTATGGAGGAGCTACCATTAATCAGCTGTTTTAACTCTCTTGTTACTTTCTTAAGATGTATTAAAACTACAGTTAATAACTGGGCTGATGTCATTTCAGTTCAATGTTCTGCCAGGATCAAGTCATCCATGTGGGTTCTAACACCTACACTGCAAAACACTGTTTATATTTAAATAAGACAAAAATAACTTTAAAGTAACTTTTTCAGTAAGAAATTCTTGAGTATAGATTAAAAAAAAAAAAAGTGCTGGTTCCACTGGCAGATTTTTTTCCACTGAAAACAGGAAAAATGTCTTTTTAGAAGTAAAAAAAAATCTTAACTAATACAATGAAACTAATACATTGTGATCTATATTCAGAAATTATTGACCTTAAACATATATATAAAGTTATTTTGAAGTTAATTTTGTTGTATTTCATGTGTACTAAATTAAGATTGTTTGCTGCTTTGATTTTATTTAATGTAGCGTACTTTTGCAGTGTACCCTAGCATTGTTTTGCAGATAAAAGTCTTTAAATGTAAAGCCTCTGCAGTGGGAGCTGTGTGTCAAACCAAAGTTCATTTCAGGCTGAACTCCAAAATCCAGAAACCTCCTCTGAGAATAACCAGGATGTTCAGATCCAAGGCTCTACCCCTGAGTCAAAGCTCAGGGGTAGAGTTATTCAGGATTTGTTCCTATAAAACTGAAAGACTTGGAGATCCTGAAGGATCTTGTGTTTGTATCATGTGGCCTTAAGGGGTCTAAGATTAATTTGCTCCTTTAATTTAACTGTTGTTTTTCTGAGAAAGGCCAGTAAGGATCAAACTTTCACCTTATTCCCAAAGGTCTGTTCTCCACTCTATTGGGAACCAATCTTCATAAACAAACTGTTGGCCAACGAACATTGAGGCTCAGGAAGACATCCACGGTCCCTCAGTGTGAAACAGGAAGTAGAATGACATGTTAAGAGGAGGAACTTACTTTGATCTATGAATTTTATCCTACTGCACTCTGATGGGTTAGCCGTGACCGGGCAGCTGTACACGCCTCCTGTTCGATTGGCTGGGATGTGAGGCTCCGCCTTCTCCCTGGGAGCGCCGACCAATAGCCTGTCAGGAACAGAGGCAGGCAGTGTTACCTGTTGTCTGATTGTTTGCGCTGTATTTTATTTTTCACATGTTGATGTTAGTATTGTTTTTGCTGCAGATGCATCTTTTACTGCAAACAGTCAAGCACTAACTAAAAAAATACTATTTTATTTATTCATTTCAAACAGACAAAAAGTAAAAACAATTTTCAGACAAATAATGTAGCATTTTCTTACTTAAAAAAGGAATTTAATTGTTTATTTGAATCTAAAGGAACGGTAGTTGTTGCATTTTAAGCAAGAACATGTTCATTTTCTTGTTTAAAAAATAATTGATTTATTTGTTTAATTCCGTCTTTTATATTTCTAATGTTGCATGCAAAGGTTTAAGTGGTTAAATTTCAAATCTGCAGAATATGCCAATTTTTAACATCTGATTAATCGATTAATCGCAAGGATTATACTGATGATTAATCGATTATACTGACGATTAACTGATTAATCGTCAGATTAATTAATCAATTTGGGCATTAATTGTCAGATGACTAATTGATTAATCGATTACTGAAATAATTGTTACTTGCAGCCTTGGTGTTAGAAGTTCGGTGTTGAAGGAACAGTGTTTTCAACCCTAAATGTTTTCCTGATCTTGATTGGTGGCAGTGACCCGTCATGGTTCTCTGGGTTTCCAGGAATCACAACCTGAGCTTCCCAGTGGAGGTCAGTGATGCTTTAAACTGACTGTTTTTATATTTGAGTCACATTTCTTTTGAGTCTCAGGATAAATGGAGTCTGAAGGACAGATGGGACACCCAATAACACAATGACAGACTGAGGACAAGTGTCTACCTCTGATTAGCTGAAGTCATGTGACATAAATCAGCTGGAGGACAACAAACTGTTTGGAGGTCAGTGTGAGCCAAGTGTGACCGGATAGGACCCATCCTGACTGGACTGGACTGGAAACACTGGAACAATGAGTCCAACCAGCTGGGAATTCATTTAAAGGTGACCTGTTATACTTCCTTGAACAGGTTAGGACAGGTTCAGGATGTCAACAAAACATGTTTACTACATCTTTTTCACAAAATCATTCTGTGAAAATTTGATTTTAGTTTGATCGGTTCAAAATGAGTTGATTTAGGCAGTCTTGTCACTTTAAATGTAAATAGGTTGCTGCTGGCCACGCCCCCTTACTCAGTGGTTACACTCGCACATGGAAATGGCTGCAAACAGATGAGTAGTTATACACCCATACATGTCTGAAAAGCAGAAGTGGAGCCTCCTGTGTAACCAACAAGAATGCAGCAAATGGTTTCTGAAACCAAAACACGTGTCCTTTCCAGCAGCCATTGTACAGCTCATACAGCGGTAAAACCAGCTGAACAAATGTGCTGGAGCTCCACTTGGGTTGCTAGGTAGCGGGCAGAATTCCGCTGAGGTTGCTAGGTAACGGCGCAGTGCCTGCTTATTTGTCTCATTACATTCAGGAAGTCTTTGAAACGGCTCATTTTTGAAACACCATAAAACTAGCTTATTGCCAAAAAACAAACATACAAAAAAATAGAAGCTTGAACTGGTTTTAGAAGCACATGCTTGTACAAAAGGAAGTACAAAAATGCACATAATGTGAATTTTGCACAAAACGTCCCGTCATAGTGAGGACTGGAGGTTGCCATGGAGACAAAAGGACGCAGCATTCACGTCTTTAAATGTCAGACGGATGGGTGGCGCCTCTTACTGACAGGAAGTCTGTGGGTGTGATCACTTCCTGTGTTCACTCAGCTACTTTAACTCTCTGTGACCTCTGACCTGTTCTCTGCTCAGGTAGGTTGCCATGGTGATGGAGTCATAGCAGCGTCAGAGAAGAGCAAAAGCATCTATATTAGATAAGTTATTGATTCCAGGATTGTCCTCATTGTCTCCTGGGAGAACTAATCCCAGAATCCAGAAACTAATTTCAACGACTTCCAACATTCCTCAGTCCAAAGGGGACGTCAGACGTCTCCTGGCAGCACTCAGAGTCTATGTTCTGCCTTCAAGAACCAATAAA
Source organism: Brachyrhaphis roseni (assembly GCA_903066815.1). Lineage (NCBI taxonomy): Eukaryota > Metazoa > Chordata > Actinopteri > Cyprinodontiformes > Poeciliidae > Brachyrhaphis > Brachyrhaphis roseni. The sequence continues at coordinate 10,714 of CAEFZY010068072.1, forward strand.
ACCTCATCGACCCGTCCGATAGCCAATCATGGTGCGCCGGGAGTCTGATTAGAGGAAACTCCGACCTGCAGCACCTGAACCTCCAGAGGAACATCACTCTGTGCGTGAGCTACACCCACAGCCAATCCAATTAGCGGACATAAAGAGACGGTAACCATGGCGACCGTGGAGACAGACAGCTGGGTGACCTCCGGTTGAGCCGCGCGAGGATCTCCTTCAGGAAGCGGCAGCTCAGGAGGGGATGAGACACGTATGTTCAGTCGGAGCAACATGGAGCAATCAGCTGCTCAAAGGAGGGGTGGATGTGTGTGTGGGGGTGTGTGGGGGTGGGTGGGTGTGTGCGTGTGTACAGAGGAGAGGGGGCGTACCATGTGACCTGTCAGCGTCTACAACTGCTTAAACTCATAGTGAGGCTTTATGTGATAAAATGTCCTCCAGAATCAGTTCAGGCTCCCAAAATAAAGTTTGTCCACTTCCTGATGTTCCTTCTTATTAAAGTTTACTCTGCAAAATCACAAAGTCAAAAAACTAAATCTCAGCAAGTACGTTTGGTCTGGTTTCTAGGACTTGATTGAAATAAGACAAAACTTGCTTACAGGTATCTTTTCATCAAGCTATAGCAGATTGTTTTCAGTCAAAAATGTCTTAATATTGATAAAATATATATATATATTATTTCACTTATAACATGATGTTTTTCCATTGTTATAAGTGAAATAATCTTCATTTTTTTATTGATTTATAACAGGCAAAGTTATTATTTATGTACTTTAATACATACACTACAATAACACAAAGTCTTACCAAATAATTTAGGTCTATTTTCCCGTACAAATATCTTAAATTTGTCTTGTTTCAAGTTCACTAAATCACAAGTAACTCTTGAGCAGGAAATACAAGCCTGTTTAAGTGAACAATTCCTTCATATTGATGAAAAATAATTAGCTCACTTGGGAGATTATTTAACTTATAACAATATATTTTTCCAGTGTTATAAGTGAAACAATCTGCCACTGGAACGAGAACTTTTTCATCAATAGCAAGGAATTACTGACTTCACACAAACTTATATATCATGCTGTAAAACTACTTATTAGTTAGTTTTGTTTTAAAGTGTACTAAGATATTTGCACTAAACATACATTGTAAGATTTTGGACTTTTGTTGTCCAACTAACCTCCAAATCAACTTTCTAGCAGATAAACTGTCTAATTGGGTTATTTATGGCTCTATTTTTATGTTTCTGTGATATTTTTGGAACATTTTTGTGTAAATTTGTTTTGTTCTGCAGTATTTGACCTAAAACCGTCTCACTGCCGGCCTCCTTCTGTCCAGCGGTTCCTTAGCAGTTGAACTATCCTGTTGTTGCAGTGGAACAGCTTAACTTTGTTCTGCTCTGCATTCGGATGGAAAACCGTCTCAGTCGGATTCACACGGCTCCGGCGGCGGCGAGCACAGAGTGACACCGGAGTGGATTCCCACTCCTGTCCCATGATCCCACTCCCACAGAAAAATTCCTGTCCCATCCCACTGCTGGTGAAATTACTTCCACTCCCATTTCCTTCTTCTTTTAGTCCTCAGGCTATACACTAAATATTTATTTTATCTTGTCCCCATTCTTTATTAACTTACTTTGTTTTCTGCAGTTTTAATTCAAAAGATGTGGAAACAAGAATCGTTTATCTGTGATGATATAGAGAGGCATTTATACCTCAAAACAAAAACTTTTACTAAAGGGCTCAAAACAACTAACTTTTCAATAGATTTATCTGTCAAAATATGCTAGAAAAAAATAAGAAATTATGAAAATCATTTCATAAATTTTGGAGAAAAAAACATGGAAGTTTTGAATTTTTTTTCTACTTTTGAAACTCAGAAAGTTCCAAGTTTTTGCTATAAAATTTCTGAGATGAATTTCAAAATTTCAGAAATCTTTCCAGCAAACTTTTGACAGATAATCTTCAGTAGAAAATCTATAAAAAATTTTATTTTGTTCCCTTTAGTAAAAGTTTCATAATACTTCCCTATTCAACATGTAACAGACACGCCAAAGTTCTGGGGGGATAAAACACATAAATGTTGGTGTTCAGAAAGTCAAATTTCTTCTGCTTTTAAAACTCAGAAAATACATTTCTTTTCCACAAAATGTCTGACAGTCTCTTGCAAATTTTTGACTTTTGAAATTCTGAAATTTCCAAGTTTTTTGCCTCAAAAATTTGGACATTTTCTGGTGGAAATTTACTTCTTGATTTTTTTTTTCTGTCTACAACTAGTAGAAAAGTTTCTTGTAAGTTAGTTTCATCTTATTCCAGATATTTGCGCTACAAAACGAGACCAAAATTACTTGGTAAGATTTAGTGTTTTTGCAGTGTAGGAAGCAGCTCATGGTTGCCTCAAAGTCTCCAACAACAGAAAAAGAGTCACTAGGTTTATCACTAGATGCTTTCTAGTGATAATCTGAAAAATCTGAAAAGTCAATAAGTAAAGTGTCAAAGTGGATAAGTAAGCACCATATCATTTTCTGGAGAAAGCTTTTGTTTTCCATTGTGGGTTTTCCATATAATCGTTTCTCATCTGAAGTTGTTGCCTGATTCCTGCGGCTCCTTTCTGCTCGAGCTGCTGCTGTTTTCTCAGGCTGCAGGAGAATTCAGACGCATTATTAACACTGCAGGGCATTCACCTGACTCCCTGTGCTGCACATTCACACATAGATCTGATCTGATGGAGCCTCATCATGGACAGTTATCCACGTGAGTCTCATGGAGCCGGATCAGCGGCAGCTGGAAGGAGTCGGCCTCCTCAGAGGGAAACCAGTTATCACAAACTGGGAGATAAAACTGCACAGAGTGGAGAAACAGGAGAAACTCTCAGAAGACATATGAGCTCCAGACTTCTGAGGAAAAACATACTGACTGGTTCTGACCCAGTTGTAGTTGAGCAACAACTCCTCCAACTCTCACAGCTGGTTTCATGAAACATTTGGATATTTCTTGGTAATGATGATGGGGATACTGGTTGTGTTCTGATAGGTTGCTGCTCCATGTTTTAATATGAAATAATACAATTTGTTTGGGCGTTATAAGCTGCAAGTCCATCAGAATATTTTTTATCTGGTTTGATAAGCAATAATCTGGTAAAATAATATTGACCAACGATGTTAAAGCTTTGAGCTTTTGGTTTGATCACCCAGAACAAATAGGAACATAATTCATTAAAAGTGACCTATTATGTTTCCTTGGACATGTTAGGATTGGTCTAGGGTCTATACAAAACAAATTTAACTAAAGTTTTTCCACAAAACCATTCTGGTCAGTTCAGAATGAGCGTCCGGTCACTTTAAATCTATAAGCTGCTGCCGTACGTCTTTGAAAAACAGAAGTAGAGCCTCCCGCGCAAACAGCAAAAATGCAAGAAGTGGTTTCTGAAAATTCACAAGGACAAAACGGTTGTGTTTTCACAGCGGTGAAACCAGCTGACTAAAGGTGGTAGACGGCCCCATGGGTTGCTAGGTCAAGTATGGCTGGGGTTGCTAGATAAGTACGTTTTTTTTTAAAACAGCTCATTTTCCAGACACCGAAAACATTGACTTATTGCCAAAAAACATAATTGTTTTTTTTGGGTTTTTTAGTGTTTGGCTGGTTTTAGGAGCAGTTGAAACTCCAATGGAAGTAGAAAAATGTCCAAGATGTGAATTTTTGCATAATAAATCCCCTTTAAAATATTTCTCTACTTCAAAAATAAACACATTTTCTGTGGTTTCACTGCATGGGTTTGATTCCAGATATGAAATAGATAATGAAAAGGAAATAATAGCAGCGCAAAGTGAGGAAGTTGGACTATGAATTGATGAATGGTTGTTATGTGGGATCTGAACTCTGCAGTGCACTAATTAACCGTAACTCCACTCAATAAAAGGTTCCTGTCTCTAAAAAAATGAAGCTGTAATAACATTAACTCTGCTGAGAAACATTTCATATCTCAAACATTCACAGGAAACCCAGACTACTGCTGTTAGAGTTCTAGTCACGTACGTTTCAGTGCATGAGGGCCAATCAGACCTCAGACTTATTTAACGCTCAGAACAGGAAGCTGAGGTTTCACATGGCTGTGAGCAACGGCTCGTTTCTGAACGGCAGTTTGAGTTTATGCGGACACACCTGAGACGTTCAGAGGACAGGAGAGCAAACACACAACAAACAGAATGAGATCAACCCAGGAGCCTAAATTCACAGTTCCAGCCTGTTCCTGTGAAAATATTAATCTGCTAACGAATCTTTGCTCCAAATCCTCAGATGTGTGGAAAAACAATTCCTGGAATGAAGGATCTGATTCAAGCAGCTTCTAAAAAAAAAATTATATCTTGCAAATTACTCAGAAGATGTTGACATTGGATTATAACTCAGATTATGTGATGCTTTGTGGATTAGGAGGGCAGATTATGTGATACTGTGAGGAGTAGAAGAGCAGATGGATGCAGGTGTGTGGATTAGAGAATCAGGTGTGTGGATTAGAGAAGCAGCTGTGTGGATTAGAGAATCAGGTGTGTGGATTAGAGAAGCAGCTGTGTGGATTAGAGAAGCAGCTGTGTGGATTAGAGAAGCAGCTGTGTGGATTAGAGAAGCAGCTGTGTGGATTAAGAAGCAGCTGTGTGGATTAGGTGTTAACTCACAGGTATTTCCCCGTCTCCAGATCCTCATGCAGAGCGACAGAGAATCCAAACAGATTCTTGCTCCCGACTGCCTTCAGCACCGGAAACGACGTGTCGATGTTGATCGCCAGGCTCACACTGAGACAGACGCTCAGCAGCACAAACATATCTGTTGCCATGGAGACTCACACCTGGAGGGAATGAGAACCTCAATCACGCAAACAGTTTTATCAAGGTACTCTTCCCACTGAGCAACAGCCAATAGAAATGATGTGTAGAGCGCTTTAAGCTGATTGGCTGATTGGATCTCAAAGCTGATTGGCTGTCACCTGTCTGCCGATCTGAAAGGTAAGAAACTTTATCCAATCACCATATTTATCTCTGTCAGCTCCAGTTATTACAGCTAGAAATAGAGATCAGACCTGAAATCTGAGTGTAGTGATGAACATAAAGACGGTAACAAAGCCAGACTTCTGTCACCTGAAGAACACCTGCCTGGTTACAGCTGCCTTTGATTCATAATATCTGTAACATTGATGTGTATTGATGATTTTTATCTTAATGCATTTCATAAATATATGATCAACAGATGAAAGATTGTATTGTCCTGTTATGTTTTATTCTATACTAGATCTATAAAACCCCTTTAGGCTTTTTTCCGTCTTTGTACTGTCATTATTATTTTTCTAAAAAATCTTTGTGTAAAGCTAAACTAAACAAACAGACGTGACTTGACTAAGACAGTTTCCACTCATCGTATTTATGCACATTCAGAAACATTTGGCGCTTGAATGTTTCAAATAAAAAGTTGTGAACATTTTAATCAAACACCCCTGATATTTGATTAAATGTTTTTTTCCAAGTTGCATCTCAACCAAATGCTTTCTGGATCCACAAACCATTTATTTGAACTGGTTGGACAATTTTACCAGTTTCTCTGCTGAAGAAAAGGATTCCAACATGCTGATTGATCCCCGTTATTCTTTTATCGTCTCATTTTGGTGAAACAAAGTGAGATGATAAGGCGTAGGACACCTGCAGCCTGTGAAACAGTGATGGCAGCTGGAAAATGACTGCTGCTCGGTCAGCTTACAGAAACAGGATGAACTCTGACCTGAAGCTGCTCCCTGACGCTTCTGGGTGAAGGGATCTGTCCAGATGTCCTCGTCCTCCAACTGTCCGAGTGCGGCTCTGCTCCGTCTGACTTCTCCGTCTGCTGAAACGCTCTTCTGCACGCGCTCAGATCAGCCTCTGTATCAGGTCTCCCTCCTTCCCTCTCTCTCTCTCTCCTTCATTCTTATTCTTCAGCTGTGCTCGCTCGTCCTGAAATGAAATCATGTCTGAGTGAGTTAACCCGCCCACACACACACTCCTGTTATTAGTGTGTGTGTGTGTAAAAGTGAATGTTTTTGTCTCACACTCTCAGCTCAGTTTATTTCAGCTTCCTGTCTTTGTCTTACTTCCTCTCTCCTTTTTCTAATTTTCACACACACACACCCACACACCCCTACACACCCCCACACACACACACACACCCCTACAAACGTCTGAGCATGCTCAGTGACATTTCTCTGTTGTCAGGTGTTGATCTGGACGTTTTATCTGCATCAAGGACGAGTTTATCAGTTTCAGCTCTAACTGACTCCATGGACTGATAAAAAACTGTAATTTCTGTGCTTATCATAGTTTTTAAATGTTAACAGCCAAACCAAGGTTCTTCAGGGACAGTTTGATGTTCAGATCTGTCATGTTTTTTATCCTCATGGTCACTGTGAGAGCTGGGCAGAGTAGCCAAAACATTTTACTACTTTAACATATTTTTACTCAAGTAAAACTACAAAGTTGCTGTCCAAGAAATTACTCAAGTAAGAGTTAAAAAGTATTTGGTAAAAAGTTACTCAAGTACTGAGTAACTGATCAAATTATCAGTCGTTTGATATTTAAAAATTACACAATCAGACGGATCAAAATATAAAGTTAAGTGGAAATTTTGGTATTTTAAGGATGAAAATGACAATAATTCTTATAAGTAAAAAAAAAAATAAAATCAGACAAAAGAAATTTTACCCCAAAAAATTTTTTCAGTAAAAAAACTTATGAAACTTTAACAAAAACTGCAGGTGTGTGTCTGTGTCTGGTGAGTTTTTGGTAAAAACATCTTTGGTTTTCATTCAGTTGGTAGAAAATTCAGAAATTTTCTACCAAATTTAGAAGTAAAAAAAGAAGTAAAAATTTTTGAAGTAAAAAGTTTTACTTCAAAATTTTTACTTCAAAATAAGTAAAAATTCAAGTAAATGTCAAAAGTACAGCGTAGTAAAAATACTCCTAAAAGTAAAATTTTTAAAAAGTTACTCAAGTAAATGTAAGTGAGTAAATGTAACTAGTTGCTACCCACTATGGTCATTGTAAATTGCACTTCTTTGCAGATCTGCTGGTGAAAACAGGGTCTCATCCTGCAGCCCCTCATCATCACTCTCCCTTCTCTGTGCTTCTCCTGAGCAAGACGAACCTGCATCAGTTTCCTCACAAAGATGAACTGATGAACCTTCCAGGTTATCTGATGTTGCACAAAGCCCAATCAGAGGAGGCAGCTGGCCCGTCTCTGGATGAAAGGCTTCAGGTGAGCTGGCAGGAAACACATCAGAGAGCATTCACTGCTGATGTCACCATGGAAACCAGAAGACTACTGAAGGTGCTGATGCATGAAAACAGTTCAATGTTTCCCGGTCTGAGTGTTTAAGCAACATGTAATAACATGATAAATGTTTAGAAACAGAGCAACGTCCCTGCTCTGACCAAAATCAGTCACCCAGAACCAGAAAAGACCTGAAACTTCCTGAAGCAGTCATGTGTTTAAAAACTTACTGAAACAGCAAAGAGCTACAGCAACGACGAAACAAAAACTATCTGAAAAGCCTTAAATGTTGCAAAGCGTCACAGATCAGAAACCCTCTAAGAAAGTCATCAAGAGCCGGACGCTAGCTAATTGAAGCTAAACTTCCTGAAACAGTCAACAAGGGTCTAGCATTTCCTGGATGAGGCATTAAGGTTGTGAAACTTCAATGGTTGAAAATATCTCAACACAGTAACAACAAACCACCAGAAATACCTTCAGCTGGGTAAAACTTTCTGATTGAACCATCCTGGATGAGAAAGCCTCTGCGAAAGTCATCAAAAGCCAGACACTATCTAATTAAAGTCATCAAGGGTTCAGCACTTCCTCAAACAGCCCGTAAGACCTTAACACTTCCTTAAAGAGTTGTCAAGGGTCTGAAACTTTTGGAAACAGTCAACAAGCCTCTGAAACTTCAAGAAACATCATCTAAGAATTTCAAACTTTCTGACACACTTATCAAGGGTCCAGTAACTCTGGGGAACTATTTTCAATGGTTGGAAATATCCCAAGAAAGCAATGAGGGACCTGAAATCACCCAAAGACTTTAAGGACATAAAACTTTCTGAAACAGCCATCAGAAATGTAAAACGTCATGAAGGTTGTGAAAACCATTTTCAATATTCTTACATATTTATGAAGGACCCAAAATCACTTTAAAATCTGCTGTGAAACTTCCTGAAATAGTTATTGAGGGTCTAAAACTTTCTGAACCAGTCATCAAGGGTTCAACACTTCCTGAGACAGTCAACAATGGTCTAACACTTCCTGAGGTTGTGAAACTTCCTGAAACAGTCTTAAATGTTTGTGAATGGAAGACAGGAATCACCTGAAGGGCTTTTGACAGTGTGAAACTTCCTGAAAAAATTCAACAAGAAAATAAAACTCCCTGAAACAGCCATCAAGGGTCTACTACTTCCTGAAACAGTCATTCAGGTTCTGAAACTTCAGAGAACCAATTTCAATGGTCAGAAATATCCCAAGGCCTTGAAGGTGCTGGAAAGCCTTCAAGGACCTAAAACTTACTGAATCAGACATCAAGATGCTAACACTTCCCAAAATAGTCATGAAGGTTATGAAACTTCCTGAAACTGTCTTCAATGGTCAGAAACATCTTTAGATAGCAATAAAAACCTAAAACAACCAAAATCTGCTTCTGAACCAGTCATCTGGGTTCTGAAACATCCTGAAACCGTTTAGAATGATCAGAAATATCCTAAAACAGCAACAAAGGACCTGAAATATCCTGACCTATAATTATTATCATATAAACTCAATAAAATACTCTCATCAAGTGTTTTTAAGTTCCTAAAACAGTGTAGATGATCTAAAACCTTCTGAAACAGTAAGCAGAGTTGGTAAAACATATCAAGGACCTGAAATGGAAATGAACTGGTTTGAAATCCCTTGAGAGAAGCACTGAAGAACTGAAACCATGAAGCACCGGAAACTATCCAAAACAAAAGAGCCTTCAGAGGTTTAAAGCTTCCTGAAACAGTCTGACCCGATGACCCCAACGTGACCTGGACCATAGGAGGAAACGTCCACTCCAACAGGTAACCCTAACCTGTAGGTAACAGACGTAAGTACAACCATCCTTATTCCTAATGTCCAGAATCAGAACTAATTCTGTTTGGAGCTCAATTTCTTCACCAGGAAAAGGAACAAAACAGTGATGGCTTCAGGAGGAACCAGGATCAAGCTGTGGTGTGAAGTTCTTCAATCGTTCTCTGTTGACAAAATCCCTCCAGGCTGAGAAACCGAGAGGATGCTAACTGAGCTGTCAGACATTTTTAAATGTGAACAAATTCAGTTTATTCCTGTCATCAGGCATCCAGACTACAGGACAGGGAAATCTCTACCAGCAGAAACTCAAAATAAATGGTTCTCTCTGTTTGCTGATGTTGGTCTGGATTCTCTGATATTTATGGACTCTGTATCTAAATCTCCAAACCAAACTTTTACCTTAAATCAACACTTAAAAAGTATATTCCAGTGTTTTTCAGCTTCATTATGTGTGTGAGCTGCATTTTTCCCTTTTCCCCCTCGGGGTTTAGTTACTAGACTCATGGGACTCAAAGGTCAACTCAGGTCACTCAATGGTTACAGTTTATAGCTAGGGTTAGCAGATTGACACCAAAACAGGTGTGGTTTAGCTCCTGGGTGTACTGTATCATCACAAATAAAAAGTAACAATAAAACTTTTTCTTTAAAACATTGTTTAAAAACCAACAAACCATCAGCAATTACAGAGGTCAAAGAGAGGTAGAGCTGGGTGTCATCTGCATAGCAGTGAAACCAGATGTTGAAATGGTCGAAGACGGAACCAAAGGAGAGGAGATGAATAATAAAAATAAGGGCCCAGAACTGAGCCCTGGTGAACACCAGTAGGGATGTGGGAGGAGTGAGAACAGAAAGTTTTCAATTGAAGGAACTGAGTGCGGCTAAAGAACGCAAATGGAAGAAAATCTTTGGTGGAGGATGGAGTGCGAGATGATGTCAAAGGTCACACTCAGGTCAATGAGGATGAGAAGGAAAAGGAAACCAAACTCAGCAGTGAAGAGGAGGTTGTTGGTCATTTTAATCAGTGATGGGGACAAAATTAATAACTAGCTGGTCGTTAGATGGGACTGAAGTTGCTGTTTTCTGGTCCAGGATCTTTGAAGTCTGGTTGTAGAAACAAGATGATGATCCGGTTGGGATTCCTAAGAGGTTTTGGTGAAAAGGAACCAGAGCAGAAACGAGAGGTTGGCCGGTTTCAGGAGGAGACTAACAGGTAGATGTAACGGGGTGAGTCGGGGTTGTTATGGTGAAGGTTGAGGCTGTTTAGACATTTTCTATAATAAAATCTGCTGAATTCACAGGCTGTTAACCACAAACATGAGGGCCCTTGTTGCTGCTCCTTGTGTTACGTTTTAATCTCTGTGGGTTTCTACATGCAGATCTGAGCTCTCAATAACTTTATCTCCTTAAACTGACTGAAAAACATTCCTTTCTGCCCTTATTGTAGACATGCACTCATGTGCAGCTAAAAAAAAAAATAATTCTGATGAATCAGAGTGAATCCAGGGTGAGGAACATTACAGTTTCTCCAACAATGTGAATCAGTCAGTGTGGGACTTTGTGTTTCTGAAGGAAGTTTCTGTGTAGATAGAGAAAGATGAAGGGCTGAGCAGGAAGACCCTGATTGCTGTGTGATGACAGAGAGGTGGATGATAACGAGACCCAGCAGAAAACTCATCTGATGTCAAAAAGCAAACAGATCAGGATCAGTAACAAAACTCTTCCTGCGATTCCAGGAGAAAAAAACAACCGGATGTTTCCTCGCAAACATGGAGCAGAACTTTGTTGATCCTGCAGAAAACCCAACCCAATTCAATCCAAAAATACCTTAATTGATCCCAGAGCGAAATTTAAATGTTGTCTTACTGAAGGATGTTCAAAGAATCGTTGTGGATCTCCAACAAATCTGAAGTTTGCTTACTGATGGTGTCATGACATGCCAACAGCTCGATATCTGAGCAGCAGAAATTATATTCCTCAGCATCAAGTGATGACATCATCAACTTCTAATCCAGTTTATTTGATTTTGCGACTCCAGGTCGTATGGTCAAACAGCAGGACAGAAAGATGTTGGAGTCGGGGATACGATCCGTGCTACGAAGTTCCTCTTTCTCTCTCTACTCTTTGGTCCTGCTTTGTATCAATAAAGACTCTGTTTCAAGTTCTCTGGGATTTTGAGTCGTAGTTCAGATATCATTTGCTAATCAGCTACTCCTGGTGTATAAACAACCACTTGTTGCCATGGTTACGCAAGAGAAAATGTCTTTCCAGCTGCAGAGAAGCTGAAAACCAGAGGGAATAATCGTCTAAACATGCAATGAATCAACCAAAAATAAATAAAAAATGAACAAAAGTCTAGAAGAAATCAGAACTAACAGAGCTCCAACATGCTTCCACCAAAACGCTTCTCTCCCATTAAACTTCTGACTAAAGTTTAATGGTTTTATCTCTGATGAAACATTTCGCGCTACCAAGTTGCCAGAAACCCGCTTCTGTTGGCGAACCGCAGTGACTACGCTTTTTTTCTCATTTATTTAGTCTCTCTGTTCAGAAACACTCGGAGATAAAACGCATTGATTTGTCGCCTCCTGCAGGCGATTTGCTGTAACTGCTTATTAAACTGCCCACGTAATATCCTGGTAATTCTGACGGAAAGGTGTTATCTAAAGTCAATTATGTCATATTTTTAGGAATTAAAAAGAGTCTGATCTGTTTCTAAAACCAAAATAACGACTAATGTCTAGGCAAAACATTATGACTATCAGATTTATTTATTTATTTTTTTTCCCAACAGAAGCTTCCTGGATCCATCCGATACTCTTGTCCTTTGCGAGGCTTAAACTGGGATGTTCTGACACTTGTCTCAGATGTTCAGTCATAATGTTCTGATTTGTGAAGGTGAGGATACTTCCAAATGTTTTCAGGTTTTAGATTTGGAGCAGCAGTATGAGGATGGCCCAATTCGGCAGGTGGAGGTGTGAGAAATCCCTCTACTCCTGAAACTAAACGGTCTGATGATCCAGACAAAGAGAACAACACACACTCTGGCAGGTTTTATTTTTTTATTTCACATTATCAATGATCCCTATTTTTGCAGAGCGATAATTCAAACCTAACCATAAGAAAAACAAACATTACTTCAGTGTTTACAAGTCCACACCTTCCTGCATGGCTGACGGATCATCTGGGCAGCTGTGGTTCTGTTAGCAGCCTGGTACCAACAGATGCTGGATTTCATCCAGAATTCAGATTTTTCTGGATATAAAAGTTTCTCAGTGGTAATTATTTGATAAAGCGTTCCCAACAGGAGCTCCCTGCTGGACAAAACGTCCTGCATTTTTAGAACAAGTTTATATAAATCAGTTTGAATCACCAAACGTACATAAATTCACATAAAAAGGTACTAGAACTTACTCAGATATATAAATTATAACACATTCTGCTGGTAGGTTGTATTTATTGGAGCCATAAAGTTTTGAAGCGGCTCCCCCTGGTGGAGACAAACTGCAAAGATCTAAAAATGAAGGAGCTGAAATGATGGAGCTTTTTGAATCTGTGGCTCCAGGTGAGAGCAGGAGGATCCTGAGCAGAGCTGGTCCAGTTCCTACTTCCCCAAGAAAGTAATCCAGTTACTTTACTGACGACTTATTTAAACAATAATTACTTTACTTAGTTACTTTTCATAATTTCTGAATAAAGCAATATACCTTTCAGTCTAACTTTGTCATATAAAGTTTATATGACAAAACTTCTTTTCTAAACTTTTGTTTTGCTCTTAACTCTATGTATTAAACAAAGAAAATAGGAATGCAACAATCTGATTTGAAGAATTTTGTTGAGTATTGAAACATATTCTCTGTGTATTCCATCCTATTTAAAAAAAATAAGTTAAACTGTAATCAGCCTTATTCCACCATTTAAATAAAATTATTTTAATGTTCACATTCTTTCACTCACATAAATTACAAGGATAAAATAAAATAAATCAATTTAAATAAAAGTCTCTCCTGCCTCTACTTCTACTTATTAACATTTGCATCTCTGAACAGTTGAAGAAGTACAAAATGTAACCTGTTTAGCAGAATGTTGTAGCGTTGCCTGGGAGTTTCTGCGTTTTGAATCCTCAGATTTGAAGAGGAGCTGCACTTCCAAGCATTAAACATTGCTAGTCTGCTTGCGGTGAAGTATCTGTAATCTAATTACTTTTTTCCAAATGTAATCTCTTTGAAATAAGTAACAATTTTGCAGTAATGTGTTATTGTGGATCACTGATCCTACCTGCAGAACGTTGGCATCAAGAGAAGAATCAGAACCAGCAGCAGCTTTAATTCGGATACAGACCTCTGGGTTCTTTCAGGTTCCTTCAAAGAGACTCCCAGTTAAACCAGTGAAACAACAGAACTGATCCAATTGGTAAGTATTGCACATGCTCAGAAGAGGTATTGAGTCTGGATCGGAGCAAACAGGAAGTGTCTCCGGAGCTAAAAGTTGGTTGGCCCAGTACTTCAGCTCAGTTGGGTCGTATTTCGTTGTAGTTCTTTATGACCCCAGAGAATCTGATTACGCGAACTTCTGAGTTTCTGGATTTGAAATCCTGCCACAGGTACTCAGGAGACAGAACCTTACTGGGCTTGTTCAGCCACATGTACCTGGACACAGAGACAGGAAATGACATCACCAGATTGTAGAACCAGGCCTGGCATCTGTGTACTTTACCTGCCTACCTGTTCAAGTGACTCTCCTCCTGCCAGGCGGCCTCAATGCCTTCCTTGGCATCGTCTTCGAAGTTCTTGCGACATGTTTGAGCGAGCTTATGAACCTCGGCTAGGACGCCTCCGAAGGCGCCACCGCAGTAGTAGAAGTCGCCCTCGCCATGAGCCACGTAGGCTCTGGAGGCGGGCCGCCGTTCGTATGGGAACTTACTGCGGTCGTCCTTGTAGTACCCTGAAAAAGCAGGAGGGAATTTACTCGTTAACTCATCTGGACTTAGAGATTTGAGCTGCCAACAACCTGACTAATATTACAAACAGGACCAAACGCATAGAGGGAAAAAACTGATGGAGTTTTCACACCTGACAGACTGGTAAACTGGGGACCAAAATCGCAACATTTGTTACATTTTCAGCTGCTGTGGTTCTTTTTCTCACTGCCTTGTATCAAATGAACCAAACCGTATGATAAACCTGCTCTCACCCTGTGGTGGCGCTGTACCAAGAACCACTGAAGGAAACACCATGAAGACACTGAGGGCAACTCCTTTCTTCACAAAATGTGAACAAAAATGGAGTGGTATCAAATTTTAGCAGTTGTAGGATTTCTCTTTTGTCTTTATTAAAAGACCATTTTTCCTGCTAGCAATAGGCTAACCCGTTTGTTTTGGTTGTATTTACCCAGAATGCCCTGCTCTGTAGTCCACTTCCTGCTTTTGCAGCGGTTTCCAGTCCGCTTGGTGTTCTCATATGCATTCAAATCGCACCAGAGTTCACTTCAACTGAACAGCGACTGAGGTTTGCAGGCTGACCAGAGTTTGGTTACGCATTCATACCTCCTCAAATGAACTTTCTTGGCAAAAAAAAACTAGATTTTGATTAAAGTCGACTAAGCAGAGCTGGTGTGAATGCACCGTAAGAGTTGAGATGAAATTAAGATCCCTTAAACTGTCTACTTGGCCATTAAGGTACAACTCCTCAACCAACTAGAAACGTTTAAGACACATTTCCCCTACATGGTTAATAAAGTATATATCTATAAATCAATCAGTCCAGAATGAAAACTGGAAGCTGTACCTGGATGGATCACAGCCACCAGTTCCCCTAATGACTCGGTTCCCCATCGACTGTGAAACTTTGAGTCGACATCCAAACAGAAGATGTAGTCTACATCTTCTTTGAGGATCTCCTCAATCAGGGTCTGGATGATCTCCATCCTTCTGGCTGAGATTTCTTGCCAACGTTTGGAGTTCGGCACCGGACGCACCACCAGCTGAAAGATGAGAAAGATGAGCTGCTAATTCACAAAAAGTGCCCTTTCAAAAGCATGAATGCTTCTTGATCTTCCCAACATTTTGTCATGTTACAACCTTAAATATCTATGCATTTTATGTGATAGTACGACATAGACGTAACATCCATCCCTGTCTTCTGGTAATGTAAGATCAACTCATTCACGTCTAAAATGACGTCAATGAGTAATTTTATTGACTCATTGAGTCATTGAGTCAATAAAATGGGTCAATAAAATGGTGGTCTGTCCACCACCTACAAACTACAATCAGCTGCTCAAAACCTGGACATTCTTATATAAATCCTATATTAGAACCTAAATAATATGTTAAAATCCCTTTGAGTGTTATTTCCTGTAGGAATCGCATGTCATTGGGCCATAATCACTATTTGGCAGGACAAAAAAACTATTTTTTGGCCTTTTTGTGGGCAGTTTTTCAGTGTGACATATTAAATCCAGTTATATCTGTAAGACATAAACCTTTTAAGTGAAGCACAAATTCATTGGATTTACCTCAATTTCAATTTCATTGGGCAGAAAACAGTAAACACGTTGTAACCTTGGGCATGAAACTGTATATCCTATGGTGTTAACATAGTTTGTCTAAAAGAACTTAACAACCATCAAAGTCATTCAAAACCAATGGATCAGACAGCCAGTCAGGATGAATGTGCTCCGGCGGCGCACTCCTTTATTATTGTAATACGGGAAATCGTTAATATGGGAGGATGGCAGGAAAGATACGGTATAAATTTGATAGACTTGACAGGTATGTCCCATTTGTGATCTAAACTGTGAATTCTTCATGTTGTTCTCCGTTTACCTCTCTGCCAGCAGCCATTTTCACTTTGGGCACATCCTTCGGCTGGTCGGTGAACACATAAACCTTCACTCTGAAACCTACGAAGAAGTGCTGCTCCGCCGTCTCCAGGAAGTTCTTCAGGAACATGATGTACCTGAACAGGAACCTCATTGGTCAGAGGTGGAAGTAGACGAGAAAGACACCACTGTGACGTCACACTCACTTCCCAACAGCAAACACTGTGGCAGCAACGGTGATGTTCTTCTTTTGGTAGAAGCTGTCAAGCAGAACCGGGTGGAAGGTTCCCTCCCAGACGACCGGCGCCAACCAGGGCGTCACCGACACAATGTCCCTCCGACTGCGATCAGAGATCAACCGTTAGGGAAACCAGAACCATGAAAAACTCAAACGCAGCAGCATAAGACGATACTCACCCATCAGTGATGCTCGGCTGTGGGTACTTCAACCTGAAACACAGACAGTCAGTCAAATAAAGTTCATCCAACACTTCCAGAAGATTCATCCAACACTTCCAGAGGATTCATCCAACACTTCCAGAGGATTCATCCAACACTTCCAGAGGATTCATCCAACACATCCAGAGGATTCATCCAACACATCCAGAGGATTCATCCAACACTTCCAGAGGATTAATCCAACACTTCCAGAACATTCATCCAACACTTCCAGAGGATTCATCCAACACTTCCAGAGGATTCATCCAACACTTCCAGAGGATTCATCCAGCATTGCAGAGGATTCATCCAGCATTGCAGAGGATTCATCCAGCATTGCAGAGGATTCATCCAACATTGCAGAGGATTCATCCAGCATTGCAGAGGATTCATCCAGCATTGCAGAGGATTCATCCAACATTGCAGAGAGCATCAACCCTTCATGAAGGGTCTTGCATTCATGCAAAAAGCAAGACAAAGAAAATGATGCAGAGAACATCGCCATGAACCAACATTTGACATGAACTTCCTCAGCTTCTTTTCATAAATATTTATATATAAAATGTTTCTTCTTTATACAACTGTAGTGCTCATTGTGGTTCTCTCCTGAACAGCTCATCTGAATCATCTTTTTTTAATGAAAGGTAAATGTAGTTACAGTAAAAATCCAGAAGAGGACAGCGTTTCCAAACTATTCCAGGATTTAGCTGTGTCCTGATGCTGCATGTTTAAAACTACAGAGGAATGTGAAGGTACAACAAACCTTCCCTTTATAGGAGTGGACATCATCCATAAGCTGCAGAAACACTTTTCTCTGGCAAAAACTACAACTCCCAGTAGTTTGAGACGCTGAGCTGATGTTTTATTCAAGCTGAAGCGCAGAACTCGTCATTATTTGGTTTTATGACAGGTTACAGATAAACTAACTTAGATTCATGAAGAGATAAATGGCAGGAACATAAAACGCTGGAATTTTTTTGGTAGATAAATATTTAGGTACAAAGGTTGTAGAGTGAAGCATGCAAAGTCCAAAGAAAAACTTATGAGCAACTCTTGATCAATTTAAACAACAACAGAGTCTGAATCACTGGAAAGATGAAAACTCTACGAACGGCTGATGCATGGCTTAAAGAAAACAGAGACAAGCTGCGGACGGTAATTTCTATGTCAGGGAACATACATCTTACCCATCGGTTGCCACTAGGTGTAGGTCAGGACTCCTGAAGAGGTGTCCATCCCCAGATCTGTACAACATGCACAAACATCAAGACCAAGGTCAGGTAGAGGACAAGCTGACACCTGAAACCTGTGTGATATTTGAAAAGGATCTGATGGAGATAATATTAGCTGTTTCCAAACTAAGTTTGAGCAGACTTTTAAAACGTGAATTTTTTCTACAACTAATTGGCTATACTAAACAAGAACAAAGCTTTATGTGATTAACAAACAGGATTATGTTAATGGCAAGCCAAACCATTGGTCAACAAGTCAAACCATCCATCAGCTTTACAGCTCAACAAAACATCCATTCGTTCTCACAACTCAGATCACCTCAGCTATTGTTTGCGAGCGTTGCTCAGTCAACTCGTCCATCAACACATTCTAGGAAGCTAAACAACACCCGAATTCCTCTCCTGTTCCTCGACGTCGTCTCACTTCTCATCCAAAAGGTTTCTTCAGTTCTGATCATTTATTTTGAATACAACAAACACTTTCATAAGCTTCCTGAACAAAACGGTTTGCATGGTCAACACCGTGTCAGACGTGAAATAATTAGCTGAAACTTACAAGGAAAATTCAAGACGCCGTCTCTGTGAGGATTTGTGTGTTTTCTGTTTCTAAAAACCAACATTAAGCAAAGATGTTGGCATCATGAACCCTCTACAGAGAACCGTCGCTCTCGTCAGCTGATGTTTTGTCCACCTGGAGAGACTAGGGCAATCACTGGAGCAGTTTTGAAAATACAGACGTTTCCAGTCGGTTCAGTTTTATTTGAACTAAACAGAAAGGAAGGTCTTCCAAAGCACACAGTTTAAAGGTGAGAGTTAATCCCTGAGAAAATAAGCTCTCATGCTTCTGATCCCCTCTCCACACTCTGGACACACCTGGTTTATTAAAGGCGTGGAGACTCAGACCGGACTGAACTTTGACTGACCTGAACAAAGCAGGTTTTTCTGAGTCTGAAACCATTAAACCCAGCAGTATCCCAATCTAACATGGCGCTCTTTCTGCCGAGGATCTGGTGGGTTTATTGTTCTTGTGAAAGCCAGCTTCAGTGAAATTAATAAAAACAATTCTCATTACAGGAAATGCTTCTCTCTAGTCAGAACCTATCAATGAGCATGCTTTAAGTTCTAATTAATCCAGCTACAATTTTGTGACTTTTGCTATCAAATCTGTGATTTTATGCTTTAATTTAGATTATTTGCAAGGAATTCTGCAAATTATTATTAAACCTCTTTCAAAATCTACATATAGACCTGAATTGTGAACCTACTAGAGTTTAATAAAATATGTGAGGGTTTTGGTGTTGATCTGTTGAAACACTGGACACTGGAATTACAAGCGCCACTCCAGCCAAAGTTTTGAAATCAGGGAACATTTCTCCAACTGAAGTGAACAGTTCAGTTCTCCTCTCTGAATGAGGAGCAGTGGATGATTTAGTTACTTATACCATGTGTGTAAAGTTCAAAATGTCTGCACCAAGTGGTCTGGGGAGTGAATGGGCTGAAACGATTAATCAAATTAATCATTATTAATCGATTAGTGAAGTAATCGTCAACTAATTTAGCAATTGATTAATCGTTAACTGGAGTGTAGGATTCAAAAAAGGTGATTTGCTGAAATAATAACAGTCAGAGCAGCAATTAAGACAAAACTGTACAAAAAATATTTTGTACTGTATTGAAGATGAAAAACTTTCTTTCAAATACTGTAAAAAAAAAACCTCTATTAATCACATTTGCTGTAAGTGAAAACATGAACAATCTGATTAATCGGTTAATCTTTTTAACCGATTAATCGATTAATCATCATCATAATTAATATAATCATTGATTACTAAAATGATCAATTTGTCAAATTGGCGGTTGGCCTTCAGATTTTTCCATCACTGATTAAAAATCTGGTAAGAGTCAACACCAATTATATTTTAAAATTTGCAATAAACTCATAATTATGCATTAGAAATAAAAATGTGGTGATCTGTTGATTTTCTGCTAATTTCATGTAAAACTGGAGGAACTGTTAAATTGTTGTTGGCACTTACTGAACCCTCTACAGCAAATCGCTAAATATTTGGGTTTAAAGCTGACTGAGACAATACATGGAAGTGGAAAAAAAAGCTGGTGGTGCTGCAGCTCTATCTCCTTCCTTTAGTGGAAAATAACTGATTCTGCAAAATAAATACTCTCCATTCAGCGAACCCTGAAGCTGCTGAGACGGTGAACAGTCAGGAAACAGAAAGATAACATCCTGAGGAAACACTCAATCATTTCATCATCTCACACTAGCATCACTGGTGTGAGATGATGAAATGTCCTTTTTATCTGGATCAGATACAAATAGATACAAAGTTTCTCAAATTTGTTTGAATACTACAATTTGCTGTCCCAAACCAAACAGAACCGAAGTGAGGAAATTATTTTTGATGTGACGGGTCAGATTCCTAAACAGAACCACCGGTTCCCCTCCACTGTTTACACAACCAGCAGATAAGCAAGAACCCTGGGAGAGTTCTGGTTCTGGACGTGTTTGTGGCGTTTGGCTGGAGAGCTTTGCATCGGCTCGGGCATCAGGGGAACACCTGGCCCGTTCTCAGAACAAAGGTCGCCTCTAAGGTCGCGCCCAGCAGTGGCCGTTACTCACCGTCCTGCTGAAGAATCACAGAATCCTTCCCTCAATCTGCAGACACAAAAACATGCAATAATAATTACTTTAAAATGTCTATTTGTTACTCTGAGGGCTGAGAGGAAGCTGAAGGGAGAAGCTGCAGAGGAAGAGAGTTAGAAACCTGTTCAGCGTTATCAGATGATGCAGATCAATCCCTGCTTCAACAATCAGAAATGGATCTGAGAGTCCATGTTGTTTATTGGAGACTCCCTCCATAGAAATACTATTTAAACTAAGTTTTCCTTTTGTTCCCTTAAGATTACTTAAAAATAAACCCAAGAAATATCAGTTCAGCTGTTAAAGTTTTTCATATAGACTTGGGTACACTGCAAAAACACAAAATAATACAAAGTAATTTTGATCTAGTTTCTAGTGCAAGTATCTTAGTTCACATTGAATAAGACAAAACTACCTTACAAGTAACTTTTTAGCAAGATATAGAGGCTTGTTTTAAGTAAATAAATCCTTAATATTGATGAAAAATACTTGTTCCATTGACATTCTTTCACTTATAATGTTGGGAAAATATCTTGTTATAAATGAAATAATATACAAATAATATACCTTTTTTTATCAATTACAGTAAATAAATAATATAATTGCGTATTAGAAAACAATTAAAAAAAATTAAGATTTAAAGGAATTTACAGCCAAATTTATACAAAAATAAAATCACTGATTTTACTTTTATATAAATAAAATCTGTCTCTGTTCAGAGACAGAATGGATTTCTGCATGTTGAGACCAAAAGGAAAGAAAAGAGCAAATTCAGAGCAGAAAACAGGAGAAACGGATTGTGAGTAAGGAACTACCTGTGGAACGGGTCCAGGTAGATGAACATCAATCTGTGGGTTCAATCACAAACAAGGAAACAGGGATCAGAAACCAGCAATGGGAATACTGCCGCGGCTGATGGGAAGCATTGAATCTTTGTTTTTTATCACGTGAATGAAGCTAAGAGCCTCCAAACCAGGAGATGACCACATTAACAGACATGAATATTTTAGAGCCAGTGCTCCTTTCTACACACTGAGACACAAAAACAGGAAGTGGGAAACTAATGACTTCAAGTTTCTAAACACACAAATCACCTACTGGGAAATATGGAGCGTTGGGAAAATCAATGAAGCTTGAAAAAGTGTAACTGAAAGCTATTAGTGAGTGTTTAATGTCATTCTGGAGGGATTTGGAGCCACTCTGCCTGGTTGAGCTGATACATGAGGATGTTTCCACATCAGATAGTCCAGTAGACTCAGAAAAAGATGCAACATTTGTTCAAATGTGCTGTTGGAGCTTCAGGTTTGCACCAACAGTATGAAACACCAGATATATTGATTTGACTGCATTGCGTCAATCCAAAAGTTTGCACATTAAAAAAAAACAGTACATCTATATGTATAGCGAAATAATCAGCTGATCTGAGTCTTTATTATTATATTTGGGCCAGCAATGAAAAACATCTGGGTTTATATCAGTCCATCTGAACCGAACTGCACATTAACCATTTACAGTGCAACTCGCCAGTGGAAGAGCGACTTAATTGGTTCAGTTCCTACTTATTTCTGTACTTTTCTTTGGGGAAGTGGAAGCCATTATAGCTTACGATCAAATGTCATTTGTTTTTTCCCGTTACTCGGCTTTAGTTAGAGCTCAGTGACAATGTAATCACATGCTGCAGATTTGAATCTAATAGTGACCTTTAACCACTTCTTGTGTTTTAAGTTGCTCTGGTAACAATGTTTTGGTTTGTCTTGCTGTCTGGATCCGTCTTGACCAGGTCATCCTTGTTAAACAGGTCTTGATCTCAACGGGTCTTTAATCTGGTTATAAAAAGGTTGATTTTTTTAAAATATGAAAATTTGGGGGGTTTTTGAAAACACATTGGACATGACCGACATAATGTTGACCAATCTGCTTCTCCTCTAACCTAGCTAATGCATCGCCATTTTAAAAAATATTGAAAATCACAAACTGTGGATTCTCTGTTAATATCATATATTAATATCATTTATTTTTTTAGTCTTTCAAGCTTTTTGATTGGTCTAGGCAACAGAAACACTATGGATGCTATTTGATGAGCTAATTTCCTAATATTTCTGAATATTTTCTGATGATAACTATAATTATTCATGACAATTATTAATAATTATGCAGGGTTTGTGAAAACCTTTGAGCTAAATATATCAAGCAGGACATTTTTTGAACACATAAGACAATGTAATCTCATGCTGCAGATTTGTATCTAATAGTGACCTTTAAAAGTTGCATATTTTAAACTGCACTTTAAACACAGTGGATAAGAAGTTTATAGATGCAATAAATTACAGCAGCTGCAGTTTGGATGGATGGACGGACGGACGAATGTGATGATGACGATGATGATGATGATGACTGTGAGAGCTTTGATGAAATGGACTTTGAGACCAACTGCAGGCAGGTGGAGGGCTACTGTACGTCTGATTTCAGCGTCTCTTTAGAGTAGGGCGGAAACGATTAATCGTGATTAATGATCACTCAAATAATTGTCAACTAATTTTGTAATCGATTAATCGTTAACTGGAGTGTACAAACTAAAAAAAAGACCTTATGTTGAGGGAAATACAAAGTTAGAGCAGTAATGAAGCTGAAACTGAACAGAACATAGATTTTGGATTTAAGATGAAAAAATATATCTGTAAATAAGTTCTACTCAGAACTCAACAAGTGGCAGTTTTAGTTTCACCTGGTTCAAATTCTGTATACATACAGTAACTATTAATCTAATAAATAAATAACCAACAGGTCAGCTCTATGCTGGTTTAATATTAAGTCAAGCAGAAAAGGAGAGTTTTATCTCAGTTGCAGATGCATCCTTTGCTAAAGTGAATGCTATAGAAATCCTGCTACTCTATTTTAGGCAATGAAAATCCAAAAAATGTTAAATGATAGAAGGAATTACATTTTATGCTTAGTTGCATTTTTTAATATTTTCCTAATGCATAAAAAATCTTAAGTGGCTAAATAAAAAATTGCAGAATGTGGCAATTTTTAAAATCCGATTAATCAAATAATAGTCCAAATAACTGATTAATAAAATAACCGATAGTTGCAGCTGTACTTTTGAGAACCTTTACAGTAACTTCCTGCTGTTTGCAATGCAACCAGATACAGGTATTCCCTGCTAATAAAAATAGTTTGATTTACTTCAATTACAAATTTGGAAAGAGGAAGAAAGCAACGTTCAAAAGATGCACGCTTAGATTTTACTTCCTGTTTGGTTGATGTTTCCTCCCTGAGAAAACATCAACCAGCCAGATATGCTGCAGGGATTCCAGCAGATATGCTGCAGGGATTCCAGCAGATATGCTGCAGGGATTCCAAATCCCTGTAGCATATCAGGCCCAGAACAAAGACCACAGTGGGCCAGACCACTGTTGCATGCTGTCTAAAACAGGATGCTGTTTTAGACAGCATCCTGTCTAAAACAAAAGGGGAGTGTCGTAAATTAACATAAAACATACAGGAACAGGATAACTATTAACAGATCCAGTCTTTAAATGTCTCAACAGGGGCACAGCAATCTAGAGCATGTCATCATGCTCTAAGGGTTTGCGTTCTAGCAGCCAATGTCCTGGTGCCTAATGATCTGTGCGATGGCATTCTAGAAACCAACATTCTAAGGGATGATGTATTATGGCACCTACAACATGCCATTATAGGGTACAATGTTCCAGATGCTGGCGTTCATTGGATGCCGGTCTAGAGGACGGCATTCCAGGGTCAACATTCTAGGGACAGCGTTCTACGGGATGGCATTCTAGGGACAGCGTTCTACGGGATGGCACTCTAGGAACAGCGTTCTACGGGATGGCACTCTAGGGGACAGCGTTCTACGGGATGGCACTCTAGGAACAGCGTTCTACGGGATGGCACTCTAGGAACAGCGTTCTATGGGATGGNGCGTTCTACGGGATGGCACTCTAGGGGACAGCGTTCTACGGGATGGCATTCTAGGGACAGCGTTCTACGGGATGGCACTCTAGGAACAGCGTTCTACGGGATGGCACTCTAGGGGACAGCGTTCTACGGGA
This sequence comes from Brachyrhaphis roseni, assembly GCA_903066815.1. Taxonomy (NCBI): domain Eukaryota; kingdom Metazoa; phylum Chordata; class Actinopteri; order Cyprinodontiformes; family Poeciliidae; genus Brachyrhaphis; species Brachyrhaphis roseni. The sequence continues at coordinate 35,039 of CAEFZY010068072.1, forward strand.
TGGCATTCTAGGGACAGCGTTCTACGGGATGGCATTCTAGGGGACAGCGTTCTAGAGGCCCACACTGTAGAGCACATGTGTCAAACTCAAGGCCTGAGAGCCAAATCTGGCCCGCCGTAGCTTCTTGTGTGGCCCTCAAGACTCCAGGTGCCAAATTGCATCTACCAGTCCTCCCAGTTTCCTGTGATTGTGGAAATTCATGTCAACAGGTTCCCGCATTTTTTCTCACTAATACAAAACTGCAAATTATCCAGAAGAATTATGAAAAACATTGGGTTTAACTGACCACTAACTCCCACCTGTAGGTGGCAGTATTTTGTACTTTTACGACCCCGCTGCCTCAGCCTGATCTGATGTCGTTGTTAGTCTGTGTTCTATGTGACGATTAACAAAGTCACATTTAACGTCACACATAAACGTAAATATTGCAAAATTCCTTGAAAATATTTCAAAATTAGCTCCACAAAATTTGTGAATTTATTGGGGAATCTAGGGAATGGTGATCTAGAGGATGCCATTCTAGGGTACGACATCGTAGGGGATGGCATGCTAGGGGACAATGTTCTTAGGGACGCTGATATAGAAGGAATGGTGTTCTAGGGGACTATGTTGTCCAGAATACCTGGACAACATAGAGCATCCCCTACATGCTCTAGAATAGCATGTAGGGGATGCTATTCTAGAGGGTCATAGTTCTAGAGGACTGCTTTCCACACAATGATGTTCTAGGTGATGCTGGTGTAGAGGACACTGTTCTAAGAGAATCTCACACTTGTCTGCTGACTATTTGGTGATGTGAACCTGTTGAGACATTTAATGACTAGATTTGTTTGGCTATCCTGTTGCAGGGGATGCCAATCTAGAAGATGGAATTCTATTACCGGTGAAGCTGTTCTAGGTTGACACCATTCGAGACTCCATCGTGACCCATCAGAGGTCTTTCTGATTCCTCTCACACCATTTTCAGATTCCCAGCTGGCCTCAACCTGATCAAACTGATCAGTTGAGGGCTGATCAGTTTGATAAGTCCTGAACTGATCAGATATCGTCATTGTGGATCCAAGTGAGAGCCTGTTGATGTTGTTGAATTTCTCTATCATACATTTCCTCACCAGGAAAGTTTTGTCCCCTCAGTGATCATCACAGTAAAACTCCTGAAGCAAACGTCCATATTCTCATCTGTCCTGTGTTGTTGTTCCTTGTTTTGTCTTTTGGGGGGATGTATAGATATATATATATTCATTTTGCTGCGTTTGTTCGTGTTGCTAAAGTTGTCATGGCACGTCTACATTTTTAAAATCTTCATCTTGGAAGACGTCAAAAAGATCAGCCCAGCTGGGCAGGACAGACCTTCTTTTAACTGAACCCATGATGGTTCACCTGGAACCAGCAGATACTGGTTCACCTGGAACCAGCAGATACTGGTTCACCTGGAACCAGCAGATACTGGTTCCTGTTTCAGTTTCTGAAGATTCTTAACAGGCTTGAATAAAACCTCCAGAACCGTTACACCCATCTGGTCTATCGGTCGTCCTTATTTGCTGCTTAATATTAGTATAAATGTTTACTAGGGCTGAAACAGTTAATCAATTAATTGTGACGAATTAACTAATTAAGTAATTGATTAATTGTTAAATGAGGCATTCAGGCTACTTTGAAGAAGAACAACATACTCAAACAGTAATTGAGCTAAAACTGTACAAAAATATATATATATTGCATTTAAATGTTCGACCAAGAACTCCTCAAGTGGCAGTTTCAACTGGTTCAAATTTTGTAAAACAAAATCTCCAGTTAAGCACATTTTTCGGTCCAATTATTAACTGATTCATTTAAAAGATAACCAACAGATCAGCCTTACGCTCTACTGATGTTAAGTCATCAGAAAGTGCTGAGCTTTTCACATGTTGATGTTAGAAGTATTTTAATGTGCAGATGCACATTACACTGTTACAGTTGGTCAAGTGTTCACCAAATGAAAGCTTATCATGCAATTTATGCAAGAAAATGTTTAATAACCTATTTAGAAAAGGAATGTGTTTACTTATTAGCATATTTAAATGTATTTCTAATACTGTATAAAAAAAGGTTTAAGTAGTTAAAAGAGAGATCAGTGAAACGAGCCAGTTTAACACTCGCATTCTATTGGCTGAGAGGTTGCAAGGCGTTGGTACTTTTCTGTTCCAAGAGCAAGCAGGAAATGATTCGCAAGCAAGTGGAGAGGTTTACAAATGGAAATTTGATCCAAATAGACAAGTTTTGAGCATGAGGAGACAGGTTTGAGTGTGAGCGGCCGTTTAAAACAAAAACTCTCTCACACACTACTAAAGACTCACACAAAGTATTAAAATTGCACATATACACTATTAAAATATCACACACGCATAAAATTTTTCTTTCTCACACACACACAAAAGGCTAAAATTGCACATGTACACTACTAAAATATCACACACACACACACAAGTATTAAAAAGTTTTCAGAACCAAAGACATGAATTTCTGCTTTCAGACTGAAAAAGTGTGGTCGCCAACTATGGCAGAAAAATTCCCCCATAGAACCGCAGTTCTGGTCCCCAGTCGAACCGAGTCTACCGAACTATCAGGTGTGAAAACAACCTAAAACGTTTCTCCACTCTTTAAAAAAAAGTTTTTCTAAGTACATCACACTCGAGGTTCAACATTTGCTGAACTCACCTCAACACCACAACCAGAAACAGAAGCACCGCCACAAACTTTACATTCATCATCTTCAGAGCCTCTCAGTCCTAAACTTCAAATCCAGCAGGTTCTGAAAGACGCTCCTCTTCACTGTCTTTAAGCTTCACTGGATTCCTGTGTAAAGAAACCAGGAAATCTTTATTTCCCGATGACTCAGACAGAATGAACAGAGAACAAACAGTGGCGATAGAGAGTCGGAGAGAAAGAGAGAAACAGGGAGGAGGTTGGCTGGTAGAGCTAGCCAATAAGAGTCGCTCCCTGTTACTGTTTGTTGATGCCTACAGCTACGGAAACCATGCAGGTGAGATCCAGTTTCAACAAGTAACCTGAATCTTTTTCTCAGAAAAAGATTCAGGCGTCACCTGGTAATTAAACACCTGTGAAACTTGTTTATCCTCTTAATCATTGATCCTCAAGAATGTCCTGCTGGGTTTTTTCTGCCCCTGATGTTATTAAGAAGCCTCATAAATGTCCAGACTGTTAGCTTAGCAGCTAATAGTCACACCAAAGTGTTTACATTAAAAAACGAGAACTCTCCATGTAAAAACTGTTTTTTTTTCATACATGCTGACAGAAACCAGACAGCTTGAGTTAATAATAGACTTCTGAAATCTGACACAAACATACAGTGTGAAGAGGAAGTCTAATGTGTGCAAATTTAAATAACTAAAATAACTTTAGTGCTCAACGCTGAAGATGACAAAGCATCAGTCAGTTTGACTTTATAATTTTAGTTTGACTTCAGAGCAAATTATATAAAAAGTCAGATCAGCGCAACACAATCACAGTCACAATGTTCACAATCAGCTGAATTTACAAGAACTCAGTTAGTCACCCTGTTCCTACACACTCCCAGGATTTTCATTATCCCCATTTGGTGTTTATATATTCTGACTTAAATGCCGTTAAATGCCAATAAATAAGCCTACAGAGTAGTGGTTCCCAATTGAACAGTTAGCATCAGCTAACAGTTGTAAAATTAAACATAGCTAAAAAGTACAATATGATAAAACTACACCACTCAATTAGTTCTGGGTGGAACACAGTTTAAGTATTTTTTGAAATCCTAAAAGCAAAATGCGGCTGTTTTTGAACAGTTTTGCTGAATTATTGTTCTGAATATGTTGTTCTTTCAGCAAGTGGCTTTTGTTTGAGTCAATATAGTCCAGTTAAAGATTAATTGATTACTAAATTAGTTGGTGATCATTTAAATAAATCACAATCAATTTCATTAATTGTTTCAGCCCTAATTCACGTTTATAAAAATGTTAAACTTGAAATTTGTCTCAAAATTACAATATTATCTTTTATCGCAATAATTTCTGGGTTAGTTTGTTGTCCAGTAAAGTTTGCAGTCATGACAGGCCTAACCACAGAGTTTTTACATTAGACCAAGTTTTATTCAGATATTAGTTTATAGATATCTGAACATCATCAGCCTAAATTTTAGAAACTCTAATATAGTGGAGCCCCATTTTCTATGCAAAACTTAGTCATACTCAGTTTGATTAGGGATCAAATTGGCAACGTGTTACATTTTCAGCAGCTGTGGTGAAAGCTGCAGTGTCGCTGTGGCAGTGACACTGCACTGTCAAAAGAAACAGTTTGAGAAACCTGTTCCCCTCCTCACCTGTAGGGGCGCTGCACCAAGAACCACTGAAGGAAACGACATGAAAACCTCCAAAGGAGACACTGAGCGCAACTTCCTTCTTTATGAAATGTAAACAAAAATGGATTTTAGCAGTTGTAGGATTTCTTTCTTGTCTTTGGCTAAAGACTACTAGCCATTTCTCTTGCTAGGGCTAATTTCACGCGTTCGTTTTGGTTGTACTTACCCAGAATGCATTACTTGGATCAAACATTTCAGGAAATAGAAACAATTTGGATAATTCTAACTTTTTATTTGGTTCAAACTTTGTCTAAACAGAACAGTCCCGGTCAGAGTGATCAGGTGGAGCTCGATTTACGTCCTCCCCACTGCTAATGTTATCTTAGAATAACACCGTTAACACTATCATAACTATATGTCATAAAGTTTGAAAGTTCCAAGTACAAAGTTCAAAAAGGGTGAGCCAGTTGTAGAACAGGAAGGTCATTATTCTATTAAACAGAGGCCTGCAGGACACAACAATTAAACCAAATAGTCAACATACTATTGGCATATAAAAGATGCTGTAGATAGAAAAAAAGGGGAATAAATTACAGCCAAAAGAAAAAATACTTTACTGAACATTTCTGAGCTCCAAAACTAAAAACAAATGCTAGAAAAAACTCAGAAATCTTGAGAAAAAAGTTCAAAATTTTAAATTTTGAAACAAAAATTTTCAAGTTTTTTTCTAGAAGATTTCTGAGATTTTTTTTTTTACCTTGTTTTGTTTTAGAAAATTTCTGATATAAATGTAGAAAAAAATTATGTTTTCTAGCAAACCTTTTACTTATGAAACTCAGAAATTCTCTTGCTTTTTCTAGAACATTTTTCAGAATAATCTCCAAACTTTAGGGTTTTAGAGCATTTTTTTTTACTTTTGAAACTCAGAAATTTCCTTGTTTTTTCTAGAAGATTTCTGAGGTTTTAGTGAGAAACGTACTCTTCCTTTGTTTTTTATTTGTTTTAGTTTTCTTTTAATATATACAATTTAAAAATAAAATCTATACAATTTGGGTGTTAATGCTAAAAATTAAAATCCACACTGCGATGTTGTATAAATCAGCTGCTTTTTGACAAACAGAAACTGAGAAACAACCAGAACCGCAGCTGGTAGATTGTCTGTTATAATCCGAGTTTTAAGGTTCTGTTTGGTTCCTCAGTTTAAAACACACATGTTACAAAATTCTGACCCAAAATTGCACATATTTTTCTGTACTTTTGTGCAACATGAACTCATCCGGTCCTGTTTGCTGCTGCAGATATTCTCACAGTTAAAGTCTGAAACAGAAAACATCCTGTTCCTAAAACCAACATGGGCGACCGACTCAGAACTCCCAGTGTTGTGAATTAACGAAGTACAAATACTTTGTTACTGTACTTAAGTACAGTTTTCGTGTATCTGTACTTTACTTAAGTAGATTTAATAATGGATACTTTCGACTTTTACTCCACTACATTTTACAGTA
>CAEFZY010068075.1:0-35007 GCA_903066815.1 Brachyrhaphis roseni
CCATCCATCCATCCATCCATCCATCCATCCATCCATCCATCCATCCATCCATCCATCCATCCATCCATCCATCCATCTCCCAGTTCATTTTTCCATCCATCCCTTTTCTTCCTTATGGTCTCCTGCATTCACAGGTTGCTGTTTTAAAGCCTGACTGCAGTAGAAATATATTCAAATCCAGAGTAATTTTGTTTGTGTTTTTACTTTAAAATCAGCTAAAAATAGTTTGAGAACTGGAAATTTAAATTCAGAAACACATGAAAATCCAACATGAAAACAGTCTGACCATCAAATTGCTGTCGCACATTTTGAATATGTTTTTAAAAGATCACAGCTCCAAATGTCACATGAACATATGCTCCAATTCTTTTTATCTTAAATAATGCACTTCACCATGCTTGGAAGATTTATGTTCCTGTTCTCAATTTTCTTTATTTAGGTGTCGACAAAGCTCTATGCTTTGCAGAACCCAACCCTGGAATCTTTACGGCTGGATTTTCTAAGAATCATTTGTAGTCATGAACACTACGTTACCCTGAATCTGCCCTGCAGTCTGCTAACCCCACCTGCCTCGCCTTCACCATCAGTGTCCTCGGCAACCTCACAGGTCAGTCAGAAACACTCAAATGCCAGATACTCTGAACTTCATAAACTTAGACTATGGTAGTTGATGTCTGACTGGCCTCAAATCATATAATAATTGTTGCCTTTTTCTTAAGCAGAGCTCTGGGTTTTCCACTCACGTCCAAGACCAAAAGATAGCCAACATGTTTGAGCTTTCTATCCCATTCAGAGAGCAACATTACCTGGCTGGGCTCGTGCTCTCTGAGCTTTCTGTTATACTGGACCCAGACAATGAGGGGTTAGTATGTTTGTAAAGGTGATATAAAAATGGTTGTATTCTGCTTATGCTCTACATTCATGTTCTCTTTGTTTAAATGTTTGACTTCAGAATGTTTGGTCTCCATAAGAAAGTGGTGAGCGTTGTTCACAACCTCCTGTCAAGCCATGACTCTGACCCTCGTTATGCTGACACAGAGGTCAAGGCTCGGGTCGCTATGCTCTACCTGCCTCTTATTGGAATTGTTATGGAAACGCTGCCGCAGCTCCATGATTTTACAGGTAGAGTTCAGGAGATTTCATTTAAGATTATGTGAACTCATGACGGCATGAAACATTCTCCAAATTCACATTAGTTCTGCAAGGATTGGGACTGCAGGGATGAAACAGAAAAAGCAGTGTTGCTATAATTAGAAAAAAGTCTTTCAGCTGTTTTCAGTTTTCTTTGATGTCTGACCTGCTCATTCAGATTTTGACCTTTTTGTACTGGAGGTTCTTTGATATTTATCTTACACAAATCCTGGTTGGTCATTTAGCAGAATAGTGGAAGTTTTTATTTTTGTTGCATTTAGTGAGCAGGAAAAAAAAATCTATTTACAGCATTTTAAGAAATTGTGCAGTTCTGATCTCTGCCTGAACTGCAACTAGCGATTATTTTAGTAAATACATTAAAATATGGAAATAAACAAATAATTCAATTCCCTTTATAAATAAGAAAAATGCTATTGTACTGCCTGAAGTCTAAAATATTTTCATATTTGTTCTTGTCAAATGTGACAAATCTGGGCACTTAGCTCACTTTTTGTTCTTATCAGATTTCTCTTTCCAGAAAGATAGAAAGGAACATTTGGGAAATTTGGACATTTGTATCGGTCTCCTTTTCCTGCAGTCGAATTAAATAGTTTGGAACAGAATGTGACGAAATGCCAATTACCTATAGGACTTTAACTGTTGCATTTGGACTTTAAATAGCAACACCACCTTGCACCCTTTAAGGTTATCAGTTGAGCTTCAAAGCATGGCACCCCCTGACATCATGTTCCCTGCTAATCTCTACCCTTCCTTATCTTATGTTTTTTGCTATTTTTAAACTGTGTACTTTTGCGTCCACCAAGGTCTAACGAAAATTGTGCGTTTGCTTTTAAATAATGTTTTTAGAATTACAATGGATTTTTCTGTATTGTTATATATGATACTTTTTTATCATTTGTAATTCTTTTCTTTTTATAACATTAGAGTCGCACAATCAGTGGGGTCGGCCCGGCTGTCCCCAAGGTACGGCTGTGGGTAGCGGGGGAGAAGAAGCAGAAGGAGAGGGCAACAGTATGATCAGTCAGACTGTTGCCATGGCAATAGCCGGTACCTCCACCGCATCTCCAATGTCCCGACCAAGTAGCTTTTTGCTGAACTCGCAGGTAGTTTGCTGCTCACTATGCGACATAACAAGTCAGTAAAAGTTAATTTAAGTGTCTCACCACATTTCGTGCCCATCTGTTGTCGTTTTTCCTCTCTGTGATTTGATCTGGGAAATCTCTCCAGACTGGTCGCCAGCATGGGAGCTTCTCGGCTGAGTCGAGCCGCAGTCTGCTGATCTGTCTGCTCTGGGTTTTGAAGAACGCCGACGAGCTCGTTCTGCAGAAATGGTTTACAGACCTTTCTGTGTCTCAGCTCAACCGCCTGCTGGATCTCCTCTACCTCTGCGTGTCTTGCTTTGAGTACAAGGTAGCATCCCTGATGAGATGGATAGATTTACTTTTCTAAAGATGGTTAAGAAAAGCCTTGAAACAAATGATTCTTTTGTTGCTGTAGAATATACTTGCAATGAAATATCTAGAAAAGTGTAATTTAAGTACATTTATTTGGACAGGAAAAAACATGTTGGGAAATGAATATCTTATCAAAAATGACCACTTTTACTTTTGTTGGTACTGCGGCTGCAAGTTTTTTTTTATACAACACACTTTTTCCAGTAGGACACCATGCAATCTAAAATTTCACAAGTTTAAAGCATACAGAGAGAGATCTTTGACCATTGCTGTTTGCACAATTTCTCTAGATATTTCAGAGTCCTGGTTCCTCTCTTGTACATGTGTCTCTCCAGCTCACCCCTCAAGGTTTCTGTAGGATTTATGTATCAGGGCTGAGATGTCCATGGAATGAGGTTAATTTTTTGATTGTCCTGCGGAAATACTGAATGAAAACCAGATTTCATCACCGTACAATCAACCAATTTTTTTTTTTCTTCAATATCCTGGTATTCAAAGGGCTCATGATCCTATGAATTCTGATGCCTTGTTTCCACTGAGCGGTACGCCAATGTCTGGGTTAAACCCACACGGCAAACAAAGTACCAGTGCCACGACAAACTTGACACACTAATACTTGTACGATTTTGTGCAACACAGATCCCACACCATAAGCAACAGTAGACAATAGCTGCTTTTCCAGTATTCTTGTGAAAGATGGTCGTACATTTTTCAAAACATGATAAACAAAAGCATCATCATGCTTTGTCCATTGTGGTGATTAAAATTATCATCTGCTGCTTTTTGTGCTCCAGTTTTCTATTTGGTTTTGTTTTAGATAAACTTTCTGCTGTGCTGCATCTTTGCTGCTTGCTCTTCTTTCTGTGTGCTTTAGCTACTAACTTGCTTTGCTTGCTGGTTCTGTTCTGCAAGTAACTTCCTGCACTGTGTGCTCTCTGTCCTCTCACTCACCATGCTCACCTTGGAAACAAGGCCCATGTTGTGTTCACCATGCAGGGAAAGAAGGCATTCGAGCGCATGAACAGCTTAACGTTTAAGAAGTCCAAAGACATGAAGGCCAAACTTGAGGAAGCCATACTGGGCAGCATCGGCGCCAGGCAGGAAATGGTGCGCCGCAGCAGGGGACAGCTAGGTGGGGCTACACACTTTGTCACATGCACATGTAGGAAGACCTGCAAAGAAACCCCCAAAAAACAGCTAAGCTTCAGAAAATGCAACAGAGTGCTTGGCTCAAATGGAAATTAACAGCTTACAGTGTACAGCCACAGACACGTGTACCTTATTATCAATTATCAGATAAAGCTACTGCCAAAAGAAGTTGTTTTCCAGGGTAAACACAACCTTTTTTACCTCTACTGAATAAAGTAAATAATGTTTCTCCATCATTTAGAGCGGAGTCCATCTGGCAGTGCTTTTGGCAGTCAAGAAAACCTCCGGTGGAGGAAGGACATGACCCACTGGAGACAAAACAGTGAAAGGATGGACAAGTATGTTCTCTTAAAAGTTATTCCTTACCACTCTAGTTTTATTTGCCAGAAAGCCTAGTCAGTACATTTTATGTAAATGCATAATGACAGTGTATATTTGTTGTGTGGTACAATTGTACAATTTTGGTTAAATCTAAGTAATGTTTGAACTTAGCAAGGCTCTGATCATTTATATAGTGAACCCTATATCAACCTAGTGGTTAACCTTTTCCCATTTATTGCTTATATTTTCTCTGAGTGTCAGGACTTTTTTTATCTGAAAGAACAGACACAAATCACATTTCTCACAAAGTAAATTAAAAAAAGCAAAGGAGCTGAGTGAGTGGATGTGATGGAGCTGGGATTTTTCAGGTAAATTTAGTTTCCAGTCCTAATTAGATTTATTTTCAGATATTTTCCATCCTTCTCAACTAAACCCCAAAACTTGAAAGATATTTTCTCACAAGCAGCTTATTGGTTAGCTTTCATGTTTATTTTTATGAAATTGCTAGTTTTATGATATTATTTGTTTTTATTTATTTTTTAAATCTTGATAAATGTGTTATGCCCCACATTGGAACCTTGAATGTGCCCTTTGGTCCACATTTTTATCCCTTTGTTGAAGCTGGACAAAAAATTCTTAAAAATAAATAGACCTTTTATTGTAATCGCAAAACCTTACATTATTGTACTTTTTAAAAATCCAACCTCATATAACTTCAGAATATTTTGCAGATGTGTTCTTCACTATTAATTGACATAGAAATATGTCTTTACTAATCTGGTTTCCTCTGGCATAAGTATAAAATGACACGGTGGTCAATGGGATGAGAACATGCCACTCAATTAAGGTCTGTCAGTCCTCATAAATCAGGAAATTGCTTCAACGCTACCCATATCTAGAGTCAAAGCAATAATTGTCAGGCATGTCTACTATGCATAGTAAGAAGTATAATACAGGAGGCAAATTTAAAAAAAAATCTAAATTAACCACAGCAATTTTTCAGTGGAAGATTGTGCTTTACCTGGGGTACCTCAAAATTTTAACAGGAATTATAAATTTCTGCACATTATTAAAATTGGAGAAATTCAATATGCAACGTTTCAGTTATAGACATCCATCATTTTGACTGATTGAAGCATTGCATATTAAATATTAGAGTTTATATTCTGACAAGTTTTTATCAAGACAACTCTTGATAACATGTTATGCAGCCATTGGTGTTTTCTGATTATTTGTTCACAGATTTTAAAACATTTTATGAACATATATCTAATATAGAAACTTACCTTTTATATATATATATGTGTCTATATATATATATAAAAGGTAATAATATAAAAGGTATACATATCCAGCAAGCAAAAAATTTCCCTTTATTGCTTGTTCTTCATTTCATTTCACATCTTTTTGAAAGTCTACCTCCAGCTTTATTTTTGTGTTAATTTCCATGTGTTCTCTCATGTCGCTGTGTGTTTATGTAGGAGTCACAGATCAGTCAGGTATTGTATGGCCTACATCTGTTGTGTGCTGCTTTGAGTTGCCCTCTGCTTTAGAGCCTCATTTAAGGTGTTTTGTCATACATGTGGGAAGTGAGCCAGTTAAAGTGGAAAACGAAATGTTTGTTTCAGTTACAACATGATGTACTGGACTTTGGACCAGTCGGTAAATAATTTTCTGATTTATTTGTTTCTTATGACAAGCAATAGCTGTTTATGCAGGGAATTCATCAAGGTTTTCATTACTCATTTGCTCTCCATTTTAACATTTTAAGTCTCACATGGGCATGATGGCATAAACAAAGACCCCGCTGATCCTGGTTCTGATCCCTTGCCCCTCCACTCCCTTTGTCCCGGTAACATCGTATGCTTTTGGGTTGATAGTGGTTGCTGTGGGTGTGTTTGGCTTTTTAACCAGTATGCTCCAAGTCCAGTATTATGTGTCTCTGGTGCTGCTGCTAATTTGTTATGAACTCATGTAATTTTTGGTACAATAAAAGAGTGACATGACTTAAAGCCCAACATGTTTTATTTTGATATGCGGCAATGTAGATAATTTAGCACTTGAAAATTTCCTGTTTAGACAAGTTTGGTTCATACATAAATTTAGTTCCAACATGAACTATTCCTTGTTCTTTCTCCACATTTATAGGTTGTAAATTTATGCTTCAGGTAGCATATTTTGTGATTGCTCAGCATTTCTATCCAACTTATTTTCAGTAGTTTAATTCTCCCTTATTTGCATTGCGAATAGGGTACAAGCTGTTCTAATTCACAGGTATCTCTTTATTAGTGTTTAGAAAGTCAAATTAATCTGAAATATTACCTGAAAAGCTTTTGATTGCACCCACGTTAAATGCACTTAGATATTGATATTAGTCTTAATAAGATCTTGATCTGTGCTGTTTGGTTATACTTATCTGACTGCAGCAGGTAGTGCAGGGTAGCTGCAGGCAAAGGCTACAGAACCGAACATCAGTCATGTTTCTAGATGGTTAGGACATAAGCCTTAAGTTTATATTTAGTTTAAAGCAAGGAAAGTGGCATTCATACACACATTGGTTTCTGTAAAAGTAAACATGCTTATTAGAATAAATTAATTCAGTAATAAGACACATTGGATTAGTTTAAATTAATTGCAGAAATGCCTCAAATTGGATCATTATATTACTTTCAGTGCAACCCTCAATTTTCTGTGTTGTATTTATTACTGACATTAACACTAATACTTAAAAGCCTTCGTTGGGTGTCAAGTGTTTTTTGTATTCTCAATAAAAATTGTGTGGAAAAAATTTAATAATCGCAAATATAATTAACTCAGCTTTCATACATACAGTTTCTTTTGTTCTTTTTATTTAAAACTGAACTTTGATAGAAATATGTAGAGTAAATGTACTGGTTTTCATTATGTACAATTCTATGAGTCTCAAAAATAATAGAACTTGTCCATTAAAAAGATGTTTTAACCCTTAAACAGTTTTTAATTGTGAAATGTGTTGAAAGTGCTGACTTTATAAATTAAAGCCAAAATATTACCATTACAATTTATTCCTTTCTGGGTTTTTTGTGATCATAGGACACGAGCGGAGTTGGAACATGAAGCACTTATTGATGGGAACCTAGCAACAGAGGCCAACTTAATTATTCTTGATACTTTGGAGATTGTTGTACAGGTAAGCAGGCAAACACACAGCAACAAATGCCCCAAGTACTTCTTGCGTTTTTGTGCAGGACTTTATACAAATTGAAAGACTGAGAAAACACTTTCATATTTTTATACTGCATCTGTTTTATTTCTCAAATAATCTTGTCTTCGTTTATCTTGTAGACGGCATCAGTGACTGAATCTAAGGAGAGCATTCTGGGTGGGGTGTTAAAGGTGCTGCTTCACAGCATGGCTTGCAACCAGAGCGCCCTCTATCTTCAGCACTGTTTTGCCACACAAAGAGCTCTGGTTTCCAAGGTTGGATTTTTAGACTTTTAGGAATACTTAAATGCTGATTTGTTTGTCTTTTATTTGTCCTCCATAAATCTTTTTTTGCTGAACTCTGCTTGGTTAGTTTCCAGAGCTGCTGTTTGAGGAGGAAACAGAGCAGTGTGCGGATCTGTGTTTGCGACTCCTGAGAAGCTGCAGCAGTAGCATCAGCACCATCAGATCCCACGCCAGCGCTTCCCTCTACCTCCTAATGAGGCAAAACTTTGAGATTGGTAACGTAAGTAAAACCGCAAACTGAAACACTAAATAGCTGGATCTCAGCATTTGTTCTCTTGTGTTTGAAGTTTAAATCTGTTGCGATGCACAATAGGTTATATAATGGTACAATTAGTATGCAAAAGCAATCTATTTTCATTAACATCAACCAATTTGCTGCAGAGCTTAAAATGCCCCACACTTCACTCAGACGCAGGTGAATGACTGTTGTGATTTAATTAAAGGCATAATTTCAAGAACGCTGCATGGTATGCAAGTCATTTTCAATCCATGTTTTAAACTTGTTACAAATTCTTGTTTCTCGGCTTTTTTATTTGTCTTTAATTTTTTAGAACTTTGCAAGAGTGAAAATGCAGGTGACCATGTCTCTGTCCTCGCTGGTCGGAACGTCCCAGAATTTTAATGAAGAGTTTCTCCGTCGCTCGTTGAAAACAATCCTCACCTACGCAGAGGAAGATCTAGAACTCAGAGAGACTACCTTTCCAGATCAGGTACTCATTTAACAAATCTATATCAGTTATGTATTCATTTTAATAACTATGACTTAATTTTTTTCATCTTAGCACCAAACTTTTTTTTCATATTACTAGAGCAAATTAAATTAAGCCTAAATTGTTTTCTTTTTTTTGTCCTCCTAGGTCCAAGACCTTGTGTTTAATCTGCACATGATCCTGTCTGACACAGTGAAGATGAAGGAACACCAAGAAGATCCTGAGATGTTGGTAGATCTCATGTACAGGTAACGAACACACGAGTAACCAAGAACCTATAAGTTTATCCCTCTTTGGTTTTTCTCTCTCTGTTCTAACTATTTTTTGTTCTAACCTTTAGGATTGCGAAGGGATACCAGACATCCCCAGACCTGCGTCTGACGTGGCTGCAGAACATGGCGGGAAAACACTCCGAAAGGAGCAATCACGCCGAGGCGGCGCAGTGTTTGGTGCACAGCGCTGCCCTCGTAGCGGAATACCTGAGCATGCTGGAGGACCGCAAGTACCTTCCTGTAGGCTGCGTCACCTTTCAGGTAAGGACGGGTCTGGTGGAAATGAGATCAAGTTTGCTACCATATATTTTGGTTTTTATGCCTTATTGTATGATTTTCAGAACATTTCTTCAAATGTGCTGGAGGAATCGGCTGTCTCTGACGATGTCGTGTCACCAGATGAAGAGGGTATCTGCTCTGGGAAATATTTTACTGAAATCGGTCTTGTGGGCCTCTTGGAGCAGGCCGCTGCCTCCTTCTCCATGGTGAGATGACTTCCTTTTTGTCCAAAACAAATGTCAAGTCCAATTTTTCATCAAGTCGTTACTCAGTTATAACATTGAACGGGAAATTGACAGCATTGCTTAATATTTATAACAATCCCAAAATTATGTTGTGAGGTATGTTCACAACAAAGGTCGAGTTACTTTTCAGCAAAAAACAATTCCAATTCATTTTCAGTTATGTAGAAGCTAATTTAGTTCAGATTAAATTAAAATCAGTCTAATTTCACACAATACAATTATATTGTAGGACTCACATACAGTTATATACAGTTCAGTTCAATCCAAATTATGATGAAATACAGTCAAATGATAATCTAATTTGACAGGTAGCAATCACAGAAACAAAACAACCATTCCAAACCCAACTAATTTGGTTATTGTATAATTATTGTGAAATAATAATTGAGATGTGAATTTACCACATTTATGATTGTTCTTGATACTGCAGATTCTGTAGAATTAGAAGATTAGAAATAAAGTTATTGACTTCTAACAGTCTGGAAAGAGTCCACTGAATCTAAAGAATTTAAGTGTGATAAAACAGCAAAAACAGTAGTAACCTGTAAGGTGAAGACACCTATTCACTGTATCTCTATGAAGCAGACAAACAGACAGAGTACATATTGGTAATCACAGCAGGAAAGACATTCTTTATATGAAAACATTTTGTACAATAGAAACAAGCTTATCATGATTCCAGTCATGCTAATTTCTCTGGGACTAATGCTGAAGTTTTGGTTGTTTCAGTGAATAATTCTACTTTAGTTTTTTTCTCCGAAGAGTTTTTGCGGCGCTAGTGGCTCGTATTTTTTGCGACAGTAGGCAGACAGGAAAGAGGACGAGGAGATGGGGGAAGACATGGGGCAAAGGTCGTCGGGACCGAGAGTCGAATCCGCGACGTCCGCGTCGAGGACTAAGGCCTCTAAACGTGGGGCGTGCTAACCCCCCGCGCCACCACAGCACGCCCCAATAATTCTACTTTATTGAAGTTTCCTTTCTCTCCAGGCCGGGATGTATGAGGCAGTGAATGAAGTATACAAGGTGCTAATTCCAATCCACGAAGCCAACAGAGACGCGAAGAAGCTAGCCACCATCCATGGTAAACTACAGGAAGCCTTTAGCAAAATTGTCCACCAGGTAAATATACAACAAAGGAAGAAGGGTTTTGCATTGCTTATAGTTTAAAGTTGTCAAGTTAAATATGAATTTAGTTATTAGTAAAGGAAATTAGGTCATTTGGATTTGATCATCAGCAGTTATTTTGCTGCACATGTAGATTTAGTAAGAACTAATTTTTAATGATCTTCAAGTAGCATCTTTTTAAAGTCTGCACACAGACTGACAAAGTCCAAACTCAGCCTTCACCTTCTAATGAACGTTTATCACTCCCATCAAATGTCAATAATAAAGCTGTGTAGAAGCTCAAAACCAGTATTTCATTGAACGGAGGTTGTTTGATTCATTCAGAACCATGTTGGAGCCCAGCAGTGAAACAGGCTTTCACACAGACACAATATTGCACGATGTTATTGTTTATAATTTTATCTTCTGTTTTTTTTTGTTTTGTTTTGTTTTTTTGGGTATGTCGGGCTCCTGGCATGCTCTATTTCATTTGTTTTTTAAGAAATAATGGATGCATGAGACATCAGATACCAATGTCAGCATTGGTTTAGTCACTTGGTGTGTAGTTTTAGTGGTGACCAAAAATGATTCTTCTTGAATTATATTTGCTTAATTTGGTACTAGATAAGATGGAATTTTCTCCAATCTGGAATAGTTGTGAAGGAGAAATTCTCTTGGTTATATCATCCTGTGCATGTGTGGACCACGCTGTGTGTGGGGGTTGTGAATGTCTTGTCCTCACATGTCCTGTATTCTCTTTGTTACACAGAGTACTGGCTGGGAGGTAGGTGGTTAAATAGTTCCTGCTTGGCCCTGCTCATGTTTATCTTTATTTTAAATATTTTCATAAACTCTTCATCTTTTTATTTGACAGCTGCGAGCTCTCTGTTGCTCTTCGCTTTATTTTCATTCATTCAGCCCATTAACAGCTGCAGACATTCCCAACCGTCTGCCCTTCTGGGGATGTTGCTGTATTTATTCACCAAAGCCCTCACCTGTCTTCATGTCTCTTCCCTCATTTTGTGCCGGAGGAACTTGTTGTTTTTTTTTTGTTTTTGTTTTGTTTTTTTCATATGTGACGGTGCTGAAGGGCTGTGCATGACAGCCACGAGATGACACTAATGACTAAAAAGTCGACATGAATGCGTCACCAGCACAATCCGCTCCTAATCCGCCCTCGTCTTCTGTCTGTCTGCTGGTGTCAGTCAGCGCTCACTCATCGACTGACACCGCCTGCTGCCACACTTCTCACACTCATCTTCATTCACAGGGCTCGATTTCAGTACACTGTTTAAACATGAAGGGTCTCGGATCTTTCTTGCCTCACTCAATTTTATAAGCCTTTTCTAATGAAGGTGTTGCAAACATTGGGTGGAAGCTGGAATCAGATTATTTAAGTTGCCATTTTTTTCTCCAGTGAGGGTTCAACTAGAAGTATTTTTTGAGTTACTTGATTTTTCCTTTTGATTTGAAGTTACTATTATGATGGACTTTTTCTTTAATTATCTAAACTAAATCGACCCCTGACTTTTAATTACTATTATTTTCCATCCACCCTTTCATTGTGTTAACTTTATTAACCTCTGGGTGAGTTTTCATGGTTTGTTGCATGAGTTGGTTCAGATTCTGGTCGTTTTTTTTTTTTTTTTTTCTTGTTTTGGAATTGCACGAAGGGTGCATGGTGGTGTTTAAGGGCTAAGGTTCTTTATTTCTTACTTTTTTCCCCTTTTCTTTCATCTCGCATGGTCTGGAATCCTTTTCTTTAAATCACTGAAGATATTTTTGATCTTGTGTTTGTGTTGTTTTTGTTGATTCTGGGGGGCAACCCCATCCTGATTAAAATTTGTTCTGTTTTCTCCTTTTTGATTTGCCTGGTTGCTGACCCTCCCCTCCCACTTTACTTAATTGTGTCTTGTGGTAAGTGCATTAGTTTAAGGGTACTGACAGCATTTTGCTGCAATTTTGTTAAATGTTTTGAAAATCTACCAAGCCATCACATTGTAATATCCTAGGAAAATTTGTTACGCTTTGACATACACAGCTGTGCTATTTAAAACAACATTCTCCTTTGGTCTTCTTTTTCTTGTTAAGCTTCTTGACTCTTGCTTCTTTTTTGTTGTTCCTCAGGGTAGAATTTGATCAATTTTATCTACAAATAAAAAATGTACGTCTTTGATTCAGCAAGCCCTGCTGCTTTGATTCATATATGGTCAGAAGCATCTGTGGTCTGTTTTCCCTACTTTTTTGTTGCTTTGTTTGTACTTGAACTGTGTTAAATGAAAAACAGTTGAAAGTTACCATTTCTGGAGGCTGTTGGGCTTCTCCTAGATACTTTCTTCTTTTTTTTTCTTTTACCTCTGATATGCTGATTCTTACGTTAGCCAATTCTTAACTCTCTAAGACTTCCTGTATTCATATTTAGTCATTTTTAAAATGTACTTACTTACATCACCAAAATCTGGCAATTTAACAATTTTAATAACTTGCGCACATGCTAGTGTTTGCTCTGCGATGACTTTAAAACCAGTAAAAAAAAATCCTAATTCAACAGTATCTAATTTGACTATAGACAATCTGTAGTTTCCCTAGAAAATGCAGATTGTTTCCCAAAGTGTTAGCTTTCCAAAATGGTATCAGTATTTTCAAGTCAAGAATGTTCCATATCGAAAGAATAAAACAGTGGAAGACTGAAGCATGTTCAGTCTTCCTGTTATCTGCTGAAAGTCTTGCTCTCCATTTACTTTTCTCACTGTTTTATAGAAAATACACTTTACTTTTGAATAGCTTGTTACATGTGTTTTTGCTCTGAATTAATTACACTGAAATTGACAATAGGTAACCTTGTCTTTACTCAGTAGAAACCTCCACTCTGTGAGCTGTTATTCTTTTTTCAATCTCCATCTGACAAGTAGCAGTTCAAAACATAAATACCGTAATCTCTTCCCAGCCCATTTCTTGGTGCATCTCTTGTTAATTTACAAAATCTCTAGATAAACCATTACACACTGCAGTCTAAATACCACACCATGCTTTTTTTTAGGGGACAGATAATGAATGTTTAATCCAAGAATGTCAATCTCTTTTTCATTTTGGGCCTTACCAAGACCAAAAATGTTCTCAAAGGGCCGGCTGTGGCAGAATGTATTGATAAAACTGCCCATTAACAAACTGTAAAGATATTAATATATCTTCAGAGATATTAATACATAGCTGCATCTGCATTTGACGAGTACTTCTTGAAATTAAATATTATTGAACATCTTTGCACATTGACCGTAACTCTTGCCAGAGGAGGAGGTTGCCTTCTGGAAAAGACCTCCTGTTTCTGTTGTACCTAAAGAGAAGGCTTTGAACTCTTTTACAAGTTTTAGTCGATCTTGGTTCCGCCATTGTGGAGAACTGTGATTTTTATCTAAAGTTTTAATTTATTTAGAGTTGAAGACATTCCTCTGACAGGTGTTTTTATCTGCTCACAGGACGGGAAGAGGATGTTTGGTACGTACTTCAGAGTGGGATTTTATGGTTCAAAGTTTGGCGACTTGGATGAGCAGGAGTTTGTGTATAAAGAGCCGGCCATCACGAAGCTGGCCGAAATCTCCCACAGGCTCGAGGTAAATAGCATCACTCTTCAACAACTCCTTAACTCCTGAACTACAAAAGAATGACCGATCTAAAACGTTTACACCTAGCAGAAGTGTAAAGGCCCCGCCCTCTTTTCTCTTAGAGCTTCTATGGGGAACGCTTCGGGGAGGAGCAGGTAGAAGTCATTAAGGACTCCAACCCTGTAGATAAGTGCAAACTTGACCCCAATAAGGTTGGTGCTCCAAAGCTTCATCACCATGTTAAATTCATCCGACTACATTTGACTACATTTTACTGTGCGCAGGCCTTCATCCAGATCACATACGTGGAGCCGTACTTCGACACTTACGAGATGAAAGACCGCATTACCTACTTCGACAAGAACTACAACTTGAGGCGCTTTGTGTACTGCACGCCTTTCACCTTGGACGGCCGGGCCCACGGGGATCTGCACGAGCAATTCAAACGCAAGACCATCCTTACCACATCGCACGCCTTTCCTTACATCAAGACGAGGATCAACATCATTCACAAGGAAGAGGTAGGCCATGAAGTAACAAGCGGTTAACTGGAAAAGACTTGGACAAGCCAGATGTCTGCTGAGAACTGAACTAAGATTAACAACTATTTTTTGAAGGAGATATTGTGAAACATTAAAATGGGAAAAGGAAAATTATGTTTAACACATAATTTAATACATAAACTTAACTGCTTAAAGTTTATTTCCAAAAGGTACTTTTCTGACAAACTAGGCTCATTGGAACATGTATTGTAATTTTTTAGATATGACTGTAGTCTGTGACCCATGACAAACAACAACTGTCATTCTGTTGGGGAATTTCTTTACAGAAATAGGCAATTACAGATTAGAAAATACTGTTTAGCATATTGTATTATTACAGTAAGTAAAATCTCTGGACGTTTTTCTATTTTCAGATTATTTCTACACCCATAGAGGTGGCGATAGAGGATATGCAGAAGAAGACACAGGAGCTGGCCTTTGCCACCCACCAGGACCCTGCTGACGCCAAAATGCTGCAGATGGTCCTGCAGGGATCTGTGGGCACAACGGTAAACCAGGTCAGACATCAGCGAAACACACAGCACTTCTTTTTATTTTATTTTATTTCTGTTGATGCTCATATAGAAAACGCATTTTTAGGGTCCGTTGGAAGTGGCTCAGGTGTTCCTGGCAGAAATCCCAAGTGACCCAAAACTGTATCGACACCACAACAAGCTCCGTCTGTGCTTTAAGGACTTCACAAAGAGGTACTTTATGCTTCCAAACTGTTTGAGAGGATATTTCAGTTTTACGTTCCAACGTTTGTCCTGCCAAAGGTGCGAAGATGCCCTCCGGAAGAACAAGAGCCTGATCGGACCGGACCAGAAAGAGTACCAGAGGGAGCTGGAGCGGAACTACCACAGACTGAAGGAGGCGCTGCAGCCCCTCATCAACAGGAAGATCCCGCAGCTTTACAAACCCGTCCTGCAGGTCAACTCGCACAGGTGAGAGAAGACATGTTGCCCGTCTGCGCTGACGTCTTTGTTTTGGTGGGTTGTTTTAAAACACTGTTTTGTTTTTGTAATAATCATGCAGCAAACGGACAGCTTGATAAGGTAGCTCTGAAACTACACCTTGTGTTTTTGTGTCGTCATTTAAAGATTTTAGAGTTTTCTCAAGTAAAACCAAAAACAGTTTGCAGCACTGCAGCCACCTTTAAAAACAGAGATTAACATGGAAATAGTGATGCTGCACACAAACACCCAAATTTGAATGATTCTTTTATTATGCATTTGGTTAAAAGAAATCACAATTGCTAACACTTCTGCCATTTGAATAGAAGATATTGATATTTTAACAGCAGATACATGAAGTGTCTTGCCAAAGTATTCACACTGTTTGAACTTTTTGACACGTGCCATGTTTCATTCTTGTACTTCAATATATTTGATTGAGATTTGATATTATAGGCCAACACAAAGTAATGGAAAACTGTGAAATTGAAAGAAAATGATATATGGTTTTCAACTGAATCTGAAAAGTGTGGTGTGTATCTGTGTTCACCCTCCTTTACTCTGATACGCTAAATAAAATTCTCTTCAAGTTGCCTAATTAGTGTACAGAGTCCATGTGTGTTTATAAATCTTGCAGTTCTATGAAGATAAAAAAAACACTGGTTTTAAGTTTTCGCACAACACTGTTCCTAGTCAAAGTCCTAAATTTAACGCAACCAAGAATCTGTGGCAAGATCTCTCAGAAGGAATAAAGAAACCATGTTTCTCTTCATCCACTTCACAGTTGTATATTTAGTGCTGGTCTATCGCATAAAATCCAAATAAAATACATTTAAGTTTATGATTTTAAATTAAAAGATGGAAATGTTCAAGGGTTGTAAATACTTTTGCAAGTCACAAAATGCTGCCCAAATCAAGCTTTAAAGTAAATCATCCAGTTCATGTCCATCAGTACTTTAGAGGAATCCAGGAAAAAAGCAGGAAATTCTCTAAATTCTTTTCTTCCCCCCATTTTGCAGAGATTCCTTCAGCAGACTGAGTCTTCGCAAGCTTGACATTTGAAGATGGAGAGATTGCACTCAGTCACCGACACAAAGACTACAGAAATTTGCAATATTAATTTATTTTGAAGTGTAAATAGGAGTGTTTGTTACAAGTGAAGGAGCTCGGTACGTCATTCCAGTGTCTTAATTTGTTTCTAGACAAACGGTCACACAGTCTGCAAAGTGAATAAGGAGATCTTGAGGACCAGGAGTTGCTGTTTGTTGCTATGGGGATGCTTTTTTCCCCCCTCAGCTACCTTAAGAAACCCACACATTTAAACACTTGATACCAACAGAACCTTCAAGCTGTAAACCAGTGAATACGAAGAGTCCTCTGAGCCCCGGATAAGTGCCAAACTCCCTGCTCCCCTTTTTACAACCAACGTTTTTACAAGCGTCCACAGAAAAAGGTACCACTTTAAAAGGCAAGGTGTTTATTTAATTCTGTACGATGTGTCAAAAAATTATGTATTCAATTTCATTTGTGCACTTTTTTTATTATAGTGTAGCAATGCATTTATGACTTGAAAGTTTATGTATTGGAGGGAGGCGAGGAAGAAAAAAATGAAAACATGGAAAAAGTTGTACCAGTATTTATCATGATGCTTTATTATTTTATGTTGAAGCAACAACATTTTAAAATTAGGTACTTAAAACATCCTTGTATAATTTTATGTAGTTTTGTTTTACTTTGAATATTTTACTAAATAAATATTTTAATGTTCAGATGGTGTGTGATTTTTATTTTTATTTTCTTGTAATGTACAAACCTATGTAAATAGTTTGGAATAACATTGAAAATGTAATTTAATTCAAAAACTGAGACATATGTAATCATTAGACAGTGACACATGTCGATCACTTATTTCTGTTCATTTTAATCACGGCTTACAATAAAAATACAAACAATAGATAAGATAGCTTTACAAAAATAGTTGTACTTGGAATGAGCCCAAGTAATTCAGGTGAAATTTTAGTAATTTCATCTGAATTACTAAAACTTTCATTTTAAAGGGACTTTTGACATTTGGTTCAGTAGCAACCAGTTTTTCTTTCAGCTTAACTTTCTGTTAATATTTTTGGTAGCAGCACTCTGAACAGTTCAGCAGTTTTCATTATCCAGAACGTTCGACAATTGTCAAGTCGGCAATCTTCACCATGGTTTTGTAGCCTGTAACATTCGCTATAAAAATCTATTTTTATTGACCTTGTATAATATTCAAATTTGAGAAACTAAATCAAACCAGAAATTAAACCTGTTTAATTTTTATGTACTGGTATAAAATGTTTCCCAGATATGCTTAGACATGTACCTGTATATTCTTGGGTATGTTTTGCTTAAGCTAAATTCCAGTTAAGACGCCTTATGCAAGAGAAAACGACAATAAAGCAAAACTGGAGGTAAAAACTTTTATTGCTTGTCTGCTTTCAACCCAAAGGTAATTACAGCTGGTAAGGACTACAGCTTCACACTTATCAAGTTTGCTTTTATCTTCTGAAGAAAATCTTCAAGCAAAATACAGAGTATACTTCACAATATGAAGTTTTGTCTCACATGGATAAAAATGAATGAGACCAATTAACTACAAGATGTCAAAAGGTTGCTGGATTATATGACAATTATGATACAATTCTCATCTTTTCCCAGGGCAGATGGAAACGCATTTGAATTTGGTAAAAATAGTTTAGTTAAAATATAACTGAACATGTGGGACACTTAGAGCTGTTAAGGGGAAAACACTAAAAAGGAAAGCAACTTGTGCATTGGGAGTAGCCTCAAATTTTTTCCATGTCATGAACAAAGTGCAGTGAGGTAGGTTGAGTGGACCCAAATCTTACATTTTTTATTAATCATAAGCAACTGATTTCTCATTCTCAAGAGTTGCAAAAAAAATCAGTCTAGTCTGGGGAGTTCTTGCAGCTTCTTTTCCTTTCTAGGGTTTGTAAAAAATTGTGATTAGTTAGGTTTTTTGAAGAGATCTAGGGAAAAAGATTTTTGTCCATGGTTATTACTGTTATGAAGTGAAACAGCAGGACGCATTTGGACTTTCCAGGAGTTCTCAAAGCATCAAATAGCCTCTCCATTAAACATAACGTTGCACAAAAAAGTCTGGATAATGGGCAGCTTGACCATTTACTTTCCCCCAATATACTACTAAACTCTGCAATAAGCATAAAGGATAAAGGATTTTAAATCAAGAGTTACACTTTTCAATTCTGGACATTACTGGAATTTTGACTATATAAAATGTGATATAAAAACCTGGTTTTCTAAACAGACTGCACACGGTTATTTTTTTTATTTCTAATAGAAGTATATTGTAAATATGTTTCAATATATCAAAAAAAAAAATTATTGAAGGCTCAAGCACAGTAATAAAAAACGGCATACAAATGGGAGATTTGAGAAAAAAATAAGGGACAGTTTGAGAAAACACTCCATTAAAAAAAGTATTTTGCAAGTTCTGTCACATGGAGAGAAAAAAAAAGTCTTAGATCTAAATAAAAGCTGTGCTGAAAAGTATCTTGCCACCAACAACCCTTAGACTATTTTTGAAAGCCAGTGTCAAAAATACACCACTACAAACAACTAAGTCTGTACAAAGAAGGCTTAAGCATCCCTGATGTGTACAAAAAAAAATAATAACGAGGAAACATTTTTAAACTCAGCTAGTTTTTATAGTGAGCCCCTGCTTTAGAGTAGAGTCAACTGGCCTTGGTCCTAAAGGAGGAGACTGCAGCAGGTGGAGACAAACTTTAGATAATGTGTTGAAATGGCAATGAATGTTTTTGGCACCAACAATTACAGATATATATGTGTGTGTACATTTATGTCTTGTGCTTATTTTAGTGTCGGGGCTCGGGCATCCTTTTGTAGAACAGCAGGTAGGGTGTGGATGAGGAGCACGTTTCAGGAGAACAGGCTTGCAGGAAGTCCTCCTCCTCAAACAGACGCACTTCAGAGTCATCAAACAGCAGCCATTTCCCCTCATACCCCAGCAGGCTGGTTAAAGCTTCCTGCTTTGCTGCCTCCATCACACCAGGGGGAGCCATTGCCACGTCCTCCGGCTCCTTTTTGAGTCCGCCTGCATTCTGACTGGAGCTGCTTAGCGTCTTTCTCCGTTTAGATCCCTCCGCTGCGTCACGGTTAGCTGCTTTGCTGCCGCTTCCCAGCTCGCAATTGGGCAAACTCCTCTGTCCTCCCAGGAGTCCAACGCCTCCCTCCAAAAGCTTTTTGCTCCCTGATTTAGTGCTAGCCAAACCTGCTCGCCGCTGCCCCCTTGTGCTCAGGCTGACCGACACCTCGCCATCGTCGAAGGTTGTGTTTTCGTCTGTCTGTGCTCGCTCTGTGCTTTCTTTTACATCCTCCTCAGTAACTATTTCTTTCATGTCCTGCAGCCAGAACTTCGCGTCCCTCAGATCGGACATGCGGATGTAGGTGGTGTAGTGGCCGCTGCTGATGGTGACACCACTGTGCATGACCACAGCAAACAGTTCGTACTGCTGCCCTGTAGCAGCCGATGGCTTTGTGCACCACTCGTTCAGAGACAAGGTGAGGGGCGTCTGTAAGGGAGTGTTGACTTTAGAGAGGCCTGCGTACGGATCCACCCTGCCAGGAAAACGAGGTTAAACAATGAACCGTAAGAGTTTTGGTTTTACAAAGGACCGGTTTGTGAACTCACTCCAAGCTGCTAGCAGAGAAGCGCTTCAGGTGAATAGTGATGACTTCAGGAGTTTTGTCAAACAGCAGGCTCCTTTCAGCCTCTGTGTAGTGATGACAGGTTTCACAGAAGTATTTGTCTTCGCCAACGATGCGCTCCACAGAGGCAAACTGAGAAATGGCCCACGTCAAGGTTTTCATCTCAGGCTTCGGGTCTGGAGAGACTGAGAAGATCAACAATATTACTTGTTTTGTATTATATTAATTTCATTAACAAGTAACCATAAATAGTAGTTTAAAAAATCCCCCCTACATAACCAAAATTCTACTTCTCAGGTTAATGGCAGAGTTATTTCTGGGAAATTTTGATAAGTTTAGCTTTTTACATTTCTCAAGATTGCTTGAGAAATGTAAAAAGCTAAACTTGACTTTACAACAAATACAATCAGTGAAGAGAAAATGGCTGAGGCACACAGCATGCCTATGGAGCTGTGAAAATTTGGCAAGTTACAGGTTTCTTCTGTTTTTACTTTTCTGCCACAATTCAATATTTTCAACGCCTCGCCTTCAGATAGGTCCTCTGGACTGGTGGGCTGGTCGTCCAGCACCGGCACGCTGATGTCCTGGAAGTCCTCTCTCCGCTCTGTGAAGCTCTCACACTCCAGACAACGAGTCCTCAGCACCAGTCGGCCCTGGAACAGTTTCTCCATCAGGCCCAGAATGTCTGGGGCAAACAGAGAAGCCTGGATCATGATCAGAACTCTAACAAACATACTGGATTCAAGGAAGAAGATGAATCTATTTTTAGATTCAGTTTTTGACAATGTGTTGCCTTACAGGCATTACTCAAACTTACTACATTTTCCCACATTACTCCCTCTACCTTCATTGCTCATCTCTTACCTTGCCGTTTCTCTGTTTGACCTTTAGCTGACTTCCTTGCTGCAGACTGTTGAGTGCTTTTCTGTTTCGGCTCCTCTGACGGTCTGTTCTCTGGCTCGGATTTGTTCTGAAGTTTTGGATTTGTAGAGCTGATCTTCCCGACGCTGCAGAACTTTGAGAAAATACTCGGCTGCTTCCCCGATGATCTCAGCCAACCGAGAGTACCTCTCTTCTTCCTTTTCCCACTTGTCTCTTTACTGGATGCTTTTTCATCTTTCTCTTCATCGGGATTCATATTCTTCTTCTCCTCCTCTCCCTCTTTACTCTGAGCGCTGTCCACGGTGATATCAATGGAGGACTTCCTCTTGGAGCGGGTGAAAGTTTTGTTTCTACAGGTATTTTCTTCAGCGGACTCAGACTTCTTAGACTTGGGCTTCTTCTTGGCGTTTCCCGCCTCTGTGTCGCTCTTCCTCTTTCCGCTGACTTGTCCGTCCTCGTCTGTGGAAGCTCTGGATTCCATCCCAGAGAATCTGGAATCAGAGGGAACGCCATTCTCCGTTTTAACGTCTCTGTCGTCGTCCTCCTTCCTCTCCAGCTCCTGCTCTTTTCTGATGGTGTCACAGGCTTCCTGAATGTACCCCAGGATGCATTGCAGAACCTCCTGAGCATCATGCTGGAGATAGCCTTCATACATAGGGTTCAGCTGCCTGCAAAGCACAAAAACACAGTAAACACACAACGTATTTTCACTCTAAACCTTTAAATATCAAAACAACAAATTTGGTTTCAATTTACTCATTCAGAGCAACATTTTTTTTTATTTTGGTGCAAATACTTTAATCATCCTGTTCTACTTTTTCTCAGGTTAGCCTTTGAATAGCAACAGCAGGCTGACAGGACCTGATGGTGTGAAGTATTTTGCGAGGGGGCGTGGCCAGCTCTCCCTCGCTGAAGCCATCAGGGTTGAGCAGGAAGCTGGCCTGCAGCTGCTCCACTGAGGTCATCAGGCTACTGAAGCTCCCAAGGAGCTCGATGTGAGCCGGCACAGTCTCAGACGCACACTCTGACTGCTGACTCTGAGGCTGAAGAAATAAAACCCAAGAGGTTTGTTGAGTAAATGTTCTAGTTGCAACAAACAAGAGCTTTAGAAAAACACTGAAAGTGTGTTTATATATTAAAATCCAGATAAATGGTGTAATATCCTAAAAATAATTCTTTAAACAGCTTGCTTTGAACCAACCTCTTCATTTTTAGCAGTTTCATCCTTTGGTTTTTCTGGTCTTTTGGAAAGTTCGTACAGGCTCTTGACCCCTTCTCTGAACCCAGGGCAGTAATACAGAACCTGCAGGTGAAAAACACAATTCATTACATTTTAGCTCCATTTACACAGATTTCTAAAACCCAACAGCCAATGAATACCCCAGACATGAACATGTCTAGGATGGCTTCCTTCCACAGTTTAATTGGTCTTCCCAAAACAATTGTCAGAGGCTATGAGTGTGTGCGTGACTTAAATGTAGATTTAAAGAGCGGTCTTCAGCTACTATAAACAGTTTCTACACACACAACAATTTAAAGAAAAGAATTATCAAGATTTTATCTATCAAAATTATGTGTTTCTGAAGATCTTTGGAAAATATGGATGTTTTTTTAACAAATGCACTCCGTGGGTTTTCATAGTTCACAGTGACGTTCACCAAAAGTCTACTTTCTTGGTGATAAGCGCGCTTTGTGTGAAGGAATGACTGAAAGAAGAGCTAGTTTTTGAAAATATTTTCTGCCATTTCTAAGTTTGTTTCAAGGAAAGAAAGTAAAAAACAAAGATTGAAACTGGATTTGCGATGAAAAAAAAAAAGATTTTATGTAAAAGTAGTTATACCAAAAAAAATGTAATAAAGTGAAACATGTTATTAATGGGTCAATCAATATTTATTAAAACATATATACTAAAATTTATGTTTCAGTATTTATACTGAAATCCATCTCATACTTTTACACATTTTTTGTGCTTTTTTCTGTACATCCGATATCATCTCACTGGGAAGACGAGGCAAATTTCTTTATCTTTTGTTCTCTCAATAGGTGAGAGACATCTCACCTATTGTAAGCAACAGGTGAAATATGACACTGCAGCCACAGGCCCGCTGTGTGAATAGGTGTTACAGACGAGATCACACAAGAGTCCAACTGGGTGATAAAACGTCCACCGCTTGTTGTCTCTTCACTTCCAAACAATGCCTCTACAGATAAGCTACAATGGGGCAATCTAAGCACACAATGCATCATTCAGGAGGACAACACACTGCAAAGCAGCCTCTTATCTCCAGCCTTAAGCCGTTCTATCTGAAAACACCCTTCTCTTCTTTTAGTAAATGAGAAACGATTTCATCTCTTTGCCTCTTTATGGGTTGCTTTGTGCTGCCATGTGCAAAACTTCCTTAAAGATTAGAAACCAATATGTATTTACCAGAACCCCAGAACAAACTTAAAAACTGGTGAAGCAAAATAAACTTTTAGGGCACTAGTCAAATTATACGGCAAGATTTAGCAACAATATGTGACCTACAATATAGTAAATAAACTTCTGAAGGAGATTTTTGGATTTATAGAACTTGAACTAAGAAGTAATCACCCACCTGCAAGATGCTGTTTAAGTAGCAGGTGTTGCCAAGGTTATTGAGACCCACAAAAGGCACCAGGTTCTCTTTCTTCTCACATGGGATTGTAAGGCCAGGTGAAGATGGACAGGGGGCGGGGCCAAAGACCACCTGATCACAGCTGCAGCAGATTAAAACAACAAAACAGGAAATATATTGCTTAATTTTCACAGTCATTGCTTAAATTATTCAAGGTTTTTATATAGAATGAGAGCATAAACCGTATATAACTGTAACAATATTATTACATTTGCCAAAATTTTTCCTCCAGTGTTCTGGGCCAAAAGTGTTATAAGTATCCGATAATTCAACAAATGTTTAAAACAGATTTTATTTATATTGTGCAGCCCTAATTCAGAGTGGGAAGATATTACATGTTCTCTGTTTATCCACAGTTGAAAACCTGTTTGTGGTGTAAATACAAAGGGTATATACAATACTGCAATGGAAAAAGTTACTGTGAAAATACAAATTATAGAAAGAATATAAATATAAAAAGCTGAAACGTTTTTTGAAACCCAGTTTGGCAGAGCCAGCAGACTGATAACGGTGATTAAACTCTTACCAGCATGCTGGAATGTGATTTGATATACAAATGAGCAAACTCAGTGGGTGTTAGAAAGCTGAGTTTGCTGGATGTTTGTGGTTGTTGAGATTATCTACACACAGAAAACAAGTTGGAGAAACAAAACATACTGTGTTTTTTTCTTCCTAGAGGGATACACTTCACATTTACATGCCCATTTAAAATACCATTTTATACTATTTCTGTGACTAAATGTACATTTTTGGTACCAAAGAACCATTTTGTTTTCAATTCGCTTTTTATTTACATAAACCTTAAGACTTTATGTAGACTGAGAAAACTTTGAACTGATTGAGCAATAACGTCTGTAAAATAAATATTTTTGATTTTTTTTTTTTTACACATTTAATTAATGATAAATGAAGATGTCAGTTTTCCAAAAGTTTCATTTCTACGATCTCTGTTTAAGTTGGCAAAAGTTAAAATACTGAACCTTGATGTTTTCTTAAATAGATAAAAAATCTTTCCAGCAAAGAATTACTGCTGTTCCTATATGATTTATGACCCAAATTCTACTTGTTCAGCTTTGCTTGTTTTAAAGTGTTCTATAAATAAACTTTGACTTCACTTTTTTTGTTTTTTTTTGTTGACAAAATGGACATTTGTCAACTGTTTATAAAACAAAAGAAGTTGATTTGTGTACTGCTGACAAAATAAATTAACATGGACTACTTTTAAAATATCAACATCTGTATCTCAACGATTAACTGAGTGTCTTTCATAACATGACAATGTGGTTCATTATTGCAAAGTCTGAAAAATAAACTAAACTACTCTACCACTACTCACAGACCCACCTGGCTGGAGAATCTTCTTGTTCTAGTGTTTTGGCCTCTTCTGCTTGAGGTTCGGAGAAATCCAGAGCTCTTTTTGTGTCCTTCTTCTGGAAGAACTTTAAGGAAAGCTTGTTCCTCTTCACAGGACTCCCCTGTCCTGCTCCAGCATTCTCAGCCAGCAGACCTGACATCTTCGTTCTCCTTGGTGTCTTACTGAGACCGAACAGCGCAGCTCACTGGCGAAAAAGAGAATTACAAACTGTATTTCAGTCGGCGCCATCAGAGCTCGACATGAACGAACGTAACTACGCACTTAAGTTTCTGCTCCTGTAATGTAATTTCGAGCTAAACAGTTCGAGTTCGTCAGTTCGGACGGTTCTGGTTTATAATGTAGTGTGCAGTTACAAGTTCAGTACGGTATTATACAACATATTACCAAGCTAACGCTAACTTAATGATGCCTGTATAACCACCCGTCCACAACAACGAGAGACGAACCTCTGCCTCTCTATGTTTTACATAATAGTAAAAACAAAGCAGTGTGCATTTAAAAACTCATTCCAAACTATTTGCACACAATACAGTACAAAAACTGGGTCGACATGGAGCGGTGTTGTGAAGCAGTGGGAGGAGTAAACAGGCAGCATGCTGCCTTCAACTGTTTAATTCAAAACAACGAACTATCTTAATTCGAACAGTCAGAGGACACGTTTAAGTCTTACCTGAAGGACTCATTCCAGCTTAAGGTTTAATATATATTCCCAAATATACAGTCATTCAAACCATTTAGTCTGTTGTTTGAGTATTCAGACGGTGCAAAGAGAAGTTGGCGCTTTTTCCTGCTCGAAGACGCTTTGACCGTTTCTCCGCCGGTGAAGAATCGACACTGTCTGAAAATATCCGACAAAAATATCAAATAACGGTTGCATTTCATAATAAATGTAAACCATGCGAGCACATAAATCTTATAAATATGCACAAGTGTTTGTAAAATTAGATAACGTGGAAAATTTACAGTCTAAAACGCAGGCTCATCAAAAGACACCTAAAAAGACGAAATCCATCAACCCTGTTGACGCCATGTTTGTAGTGTTTCCTGAAAGGGCAGCTAAGCTAAAAAGGAGAAAGATCGAGCGTTTGGGGTTCCCATCAAAATAAAGGCTGACAAACAAAACAGCTGTTTGCTGAGAGGAGGAGATATAATCAACAAACATAGACAATTAGGTTAGGTATTCAATCCATTTTTGGATAATTGTGGTTACTTTAGGGGTAGTTACGAATGCCCATCCAAAGTTGTTTGCTGTTTGCGATTCACACCAAAAGTATTCGTATTTGGGAAAAAACTATTGCAAAGTTGCGGTATTATTTCTTGATATTGTGATAATATTTTTGATTACATCACTTTCTGCTTTTTCCGTCATCACAATGTACTGCAACCACGATTCTATACAGAGCATAACTACCAATCAAGAGGCCTGGAACACATTGCTTGCAAATATAGTTTTGACATAATTAAAGTTAAACCTTTAGTCTTACTCAGTATAGTCCGTTGTCGCTATATATTTCGTTTTTAAAAGTCCGCATACACATAGTATGTGGCATAATGGCATGTAAAATGTAAACTAAACTTGAACAACTTTGTGCTTTTATTTTGAAATCACAAATCCGTTTTCTACCTGCAAACTTGACATTATCATTGCTTCGGGAAGCTGTATGCTCCAAAACAATTATAATAATAACAATTATAAATTGCTGTTTGCGATTCACAGCAAACTTTATAAGTAAAGTTTTCCATTCCTAAATTAAAATAACAGTCCCGTGCCTAGAAAATATTAACAACGGTTGTACACAGTTTTGATCAACAGGGGGCGACATTATCCAGGGAATGTGACAGCAAACGATCCAGCAGCATCATCACCATCTTCACTGGACCATCTCCTCATCTGACAGTCACCAGGCTACTCCTTCATGATTTTAACGGTAAGATACAGTTTGTTTGTGCATTGCTTTCTGGGGGAAAACGTACATATACTGTGGTCGCAGCAAGAGCTGTCTGTTTAATCTCGTCTCACCTTAATAGTATCAGTTGCACTGTGATGTTAAAAGGGCTACAGACTGTTGGTGCTGGCGTGGGTTTGTACGATGAGGGGAGTATCGTAGCACCTGAATGTTGCCATAAAAAAAAAAAAGAAAAGCGAAACGACAGGTGCGTCGTTGCACGGTGGGATTCAAACTGCGGGGACGTTTTTTTTTTTTTCACACGACGATACTCTAGCTGGACGTTCCGTTTCTTCTTTTGCTGCTGCTGCTGCTGCAGAGTTGATGCTTGGTCAGCAGCAAACATTGCATCAATGGAGCTGAGCTATACTGTGCCCGAGCTTCAAGAAACCCCTTGGTTATCAGGTGTTGTTGCAGCAAGGATGCAGATAATGGACTGTAGTAGTTTCGCAGTCTAGTACTTCCTGTGAGACTAGCTGATATTCCCAAAGGCATCCTCAGTCTAGTGCTCTAGAATAGGATGTCTCCTCAATCTCGGGTTTTGGAGTGACTCTAATGTAAATTTTATGACTGGTTCAGTGTGCAAAAATCTCACAAATGGAATAATCTAAGGGTATTTAATCCCAAATAACACAACTACACTTTCTTCAAAATTAATTTGATTAAAAAAGAAAATAAATCAGGATAATGATTTACCAAGCTGTAATCTGAGCTGGTTCAAAGCTTCTGTTTGGGGGGCCTAAACAGAATTTCTGTTTATACAGTTCAGGTGCAAGAATGTGTTGAAAAGACAACCTCTAGTCATGCAATCAACAAAACTGACCTTTATGGGAAACTGTCAAGAAAATAGTTAAAAGAAAGCCATGCAAAGTTCTATTTGAAGGGACACGTGAAGTCTGGGAAGAGAATTTCTGTTCAGATGAAACCAAGACAAAAACGGTATTTGTTGAAAACTGATGCTTCACTTCTGCTTGAACAAGCTAATGTGAAACATGGTGGTGGCAGGATCATGCTATGGGGAAGCATTGTTTTTAAAAGGAACTTGAAAAGAGTTGATTAAAAGATGGATGGAGATGTATGCAGGCCAATAATTGAAGAAAAACTGTTAGAAGCTGCAAAGTTTCGTTTTGAGCAGGACAGCTACGATACAGGGTCAGAGCTGAAATGGTTTTGATCAAAGAATATTCATTCATGTGTTAGAGAATCCGAGTCAAAGTGGCATTCATAGAGCCTTTTTGTAGATCTGTAGATCTGCCAATCTGTAATGTCAGTGAATGTTTGTCCTAGAACCATTTCCACTCCACTTCACAGGTTTGCACTACTGTTTGTTGGTCTACAAACTTGGTGGGCATGTTTCAAAGTATATGGTTGTTTTTTTTAGTTCTCATAAATTCTGCTAGGACTTCAGAAGTTAATGGCAGAGTAAAGGATGGAAATTATCAAATGAAATGGTGTTTGGTTTTTATTTTAGCCTCTCAAAAAATTATGCAGATTATTTAATGAAAAAATAAATACAACACACACAAAAAACCCAAATGTAAAAACAAACAAGTAGTTTATCCTGATTGCTGTTGTTTAAGGGATTTAGCTGTTAGGATAGATGGAGTGTACTTCAGAAGCATTAACATGTTAATCAACTAGTTTTTTCTTTTTCACAATGAAAACATTTTTACATATTAGGGAGCTTTGTTTTGCTCGATTGCTAATGCAACCAAAGAATGATAATTCTGGTGGTTTTAGGGGCCCACTATTAATTGGGGGTATGGGAGGGTTTGGAGGAGCGAGTACTGGGGGTTGCTTCTCAGTTTTTTAAGCCTTGGTTTGGCCCTGGATCTGACAAATACAACTGATAGGGCAGTAATTTTCCACATCCCGTCTCAGAGTCCATCTAAATACTAACGTGGGGCTGCATAATAAAGAAGTATTATTGTGGTGCCTTTCTCTCATCGCCTCCTAATATCTATAATTTTTTCTTCAACAAAAGGCAAATCCCACCACCCATGTCCTGATCTATAGAGTATGACTTTCCTAAAACAATAGAAACAAGACTTTAAACACATAATTAAGTCATTAAGCAGATTTGAGCTTTGAAATTTTAGAAATATTATTTCTATTAAAGCAAGAATTTAGTTGGTTTCTTTTCACCTGATGTAAATACAGCAATTTTGTATATTTTATTCTTTTAATTTGTGTTAACGAGGAGTTCTTTGCATGCCTTGTGCAATGCTGCTGGCCTTTATTAAAGCAGGCTTTGTCCCAGGAGGCGTGGAGCCCTCACAGCACGGACTGGGAGATGTAGGTGGTGTGAACGCTTTAAAGCCCAGGAAAAGGAAAAAAAATCTCCCCACTCTCATGCTCCATCTCTGTCAGGAGGAGATCACTGATGGGAAAATGAAGGCATGTTGAGTGACAGGCAACGGTGCACTCCAAGAATCTTTTTAGCTCTCAGTACAAATCCTATTGTTACAGCTGCACACAGTTGTTATTTTGTTAGTTGCATCAGATGAACTATTACTATATTGCAACACTTTTTAGCAAACCTGGAAATACATCATTAGCATTTTTTTCAGTCTTTCTGATTTCATTTGAAGAACTCATTGCGCATAAGACAGAAAAACACAAACAAATTAAAGGATTTGTGTTTGAGAGTTACATTCCCTCCTTTGACCTGCAGGGCATCCTTCAAGGTTGGGAACAGCTGGTTTAATCACATCATTGCAGTGATTTTATAAGAACACACATCTTGAGCCCCGAATTGAACTCATTAGCAGCAGTTTAAGGCATGAAGACTCTTATCGTGGTTTATTTCTTTCCACTGAAAAAAGTACCGGCAGGCAAATCTCACAGGCTGCACTTGGCTGAAGGGAAAGGCATAATATGTCATTAAGCATAAGTTAACAAGTGCTCACAGCCTCACATGTATATGCAGTGGATCTTAAAAGTATACACACCCTTGTAAAAATGCCACATTTTCATAAAATAATGATATGAGTGGAAAAATAAATCACTTTACATCTTTAATGCTACATATGTCCTTTAACAATTTAACATAAAAATAAACAAATAAACAAATCAAAGTATGAAGTAGCTTCTGATTCCATTTCAGTGTTCTGTATTATTTGGTAGGAGTTTAATTGCATTCCACACTTTGACTTAGTTACAGACTTAGTCACAATGTGTTCTTCTGGTGATGCCCCTGTTTTGCTTCCTGGCTCCAGACTGATACCTTTCTGCAGTTAGATGACTTAATTTTTTTGTAATCTTTCTGCAAACTACTCCTTTAGCTAATAGATGCAAATGAGCAAATTTCCAAAAAATTTTGCTTGGGCTTTATTTCTGGGTTATCAGATGCTTTATAATTAATAGCGGAAGCGTTCCCAAGAAGAGTGAGTGTTAAAACTAAATTAAAAGGTGCTTTACCAAAGTACTCGTTTAAGGGCGCGCACATTTATGCAAACAGGTCTATATTTTTGGTTTTTGTGCTAAATAATTAAAATAATTAAAAGGAAAAATTTCTTCCCATAGTGTCTGGTTTTTACTTTTAAAAAAATCTGGCAATTCTTCCAGGGATGCGAATACATTTTAGAGCCACCGTTCATCAAGTATGATCTCCCGTTGCACGCAGGAGTTTTCCATGTCCACATACTTTAGAGCGGGCTTCCCATTTGATGCATGCTGAGAAGGTGGGTGTTTCCAACCCGGCCACTCTGATGTTGGGAAGAATAGTTCCTGCATCCTACTCAGTCTGCTCTCTACTCTCCCAGCTCTCCTGTTTCATGCAGACTGCCTGCCTTCAAGCGTAGTGCTGTCCTTTCACTTTCCACTATTCATTACCATCTTGTGTGTATTTTTACAAACCTACTAAGGTGGACCAAAAGCGCTGGCACAGAGGACTGACGAGTTCATTCTCGGATGAAAGAAGCATACATATAGATGTAACTTGTCCTACAAAGACAGAAGCTTCTACTAAATTGCAGTTTTATTACTCACTTACAAAGGTAAGAAATCATTTTTATTTGCATTTATTTCTTCACTAAACATTTTTTTTGGCATTTTCTCTGTAGTTTTCTCTTATTTATTATTTGGTGTTTTTACTACTACATTGCCACAATCAATAGTATCATCATACCATTTAAATCATATGTCCGTCTACATACACATAGTTGCACGAAGAATAATTTCAAAAGTTACCATCCAGGGGATTATTTGTTGTTTAGAGCACATATTATATCTACAGCTTCAGCTGATGGCTTCGGTGAACACTCAGTGGTGATGTCTTCGCTTGGTTTCCTTTCCCTCCTTCACTGTCAAACCCCTCTTTGCCTCTCCTCCCTCCTGTGTCTGCATGTATTCACAGTTAGTCTCAGCCTCTGCTCTGCTTG
The DNA here is from genome assembly GCA_903066815.1 of Brachyrhaphis roseni. Taxonomy (NCBI): domain Eukaryota; kingdom Metazoa; phylum Chordata; class Actinopteri; order Cyprinodontiformes; family Poeciliidae; genus Brachyrhaphis; species Brachyrhaphis roseni. The sequence continues at coordinate 31,258 of CAEFZY010068075.1, forward strand.
CTTGCTTGCCACAGACTGTCGGCTCTGATTGGTTGGCAGACTGCAGTTACACATTAAATGTTGGCTGTTCACTATAGATGTCATACTGTGCACGTGTCTTGTTTGTTACACTTACAATTTTACCTCTGTGCTCAACCTGAGGAGCACGTTAAACGGGGCCGACCCGGATCAGTGTTCATCCCGCTTTCTGTGTTTATTTATGTTTGTGTCGGTGTGTTTTTCTTGGAGGTGCAAAGAGGTGAGTCATACCAGCTCACACGCTGGTGGCTGCCACCGGCGTTCAGTGTAACCACATCGTGTTGTGTGATTATCAAATCGTCAGTGTATGATGAAGCAGTGTATCTGTGAAATGCCGACCTTTCAGGAAATGAAAACAAGTAAATTTGCCTTTTTTTCTTACCATCTATTAATTTTATTTATTTTTTCTGTGCAATGTGTCCTATTCGAAGGAGGTCAGATCTGAAAGTAGTTTTTACAAAGCCAGCAGCTTTTAGAGGAAAATATAAACATGTAAAAAGTGAAGTTGTACACTTGTTTAGCATTAACAGAGGGTACTTGATTTTACAGTTCCCTAGAACCCCTAAAATATTTTCACATTTTGTAAATTTTCACAACCACAAATTTTATATTAAGTTATTGTGATTGTATCTAGAAAACCTGCTTGGGGTTTTTTCTCCATGGAGTTTGCCTCTTCTCCACAAGGAGGTGGATACCTTTTTGCTAATCCGCTAATATGCTAATACCACAGCTAATTTTTCACTTAGTGGTTTTGCTAACTTCAAAAAAGTTTTGCGCACTTAGCTTTCCGTAAAATAATTTTTCTAGATAACTTGTAACGGGATAATTTACATGGCTGTTTTGTAAATTTTCAGTTTGACGTGTTGAAGTTTTGGTTATGGAGTGTCATAGCTAGGTTTATAGTTGGTGCTTTGAGCCGTCCTGTCGCATTGTTGTCATGCTGTCTCAGCGCCTGGTCGTACTCCTCAGACTTTTTATGAGTCTTTGCGGATTGTGCATGCCGCCTTTCTCATAAATTGGGTGATTTGCAAAATACTTTTGCAGGTCCACCTGCACTGGCATTTAAATGACTCCTCCATAAGGGCTCATTTTTAAAGAATACCGTACCGCTTACGGTACCCGTTAAGTATAAAACCACACTGTGTTGATGTTGTGTTTTAGCATTGGCAGAGTTACTGTTGTTTGTACTGTGTGTCTCTGTGTTGCCCAATGATTGACTCCGTGACCCTACCAGGATAAGCGGGTGTAGACATGGATAAATTGATTTTATCTGATAGAATAACACAAAGTAGTTCAGAAAATGCAAGCCAAATTATTCAGTTTCCTACATGAAAAAAAAAAGAAAAGAAAAACTGGTTTTATTGCTCCTCTTTATAATTAAGCACTATTTTATTCTAAAAAAATGTATCCCACTTGGCATGAAAGACACTATAATTTTAATAATAAATGTATGTTGTAACTTACTTTCCAGTGTGACAAAGACAACCTTTGTCAATCTGAGGACAGTATATAACAAATCTAGAGTTTTCCACATTCCATACCATGTTTCTTAATGGAGCTTAAAGTTGTGGTGTCAAATCCCAGTGGCTTTTGCAGGAAGCATCTGCAATGTTTCACCTGTCCTGAATGCAGCTGACTTGTACTTGCAAGGGTTTTTATCTGGGTTTTCATCTTTTAAGTTTCTGCTAAAGACTTATCTCTTTTCCTTGGCGTTTGACACAATCTGAGATGTTTCTTCGCTTTGTTTTGTTCTGTCTGTGAATTCATATGTAATTTGTGTTTTTTTCCCCTTGTCTGTACTGTATTGTGTTGTATTTTGTAATTGTGTTACAGCACCTCGGTCCTCATGGTGTATGAAGTGCTTTATAAATAAAGTTGGTATGGTATGGTATGTGACATTTAGAAGCAGTAATCAATGCCCTTACTGACAAGATTATCTAGACATTCAAAAATCTGTCACAAAATTCTGATCAGTGTCTCTGTGTTGATGAGGTTTTGACCTTTTAAGCTGAATTCAACATTTTCATTATTATGACACATTATGCAATGTGATGGCATCTAAAATCTTTAGGTTTATAGCTGGTGAACTTAATGTGTTTTTATAAGCAATAGATAACATAAGTGGTCATAACTGTCAGCATTCTAAATCTTGACTTTGCAGTACGTGTGGGTTGTGTCTTGCTAAAGTTCTTCATCTCTGTCAGAATGTGAGAAAATTTCTTGTCCTCAACAATCTTGTGTTACTGTACTGAATATTTGTTAATTTTAGTTCTGGACTGACTTTAAAAGAAACAAAAAGTCAATTCAGGCTTGTAGCAGACACCCAAAGGTTTGGGGCTATAATTGAGACATATTTGGATCTGTTCATAATTGTGTCCACCTTGAAAAAAGACCTACTTTTATTTGAAGAAAAGTAGCCCCACAGCATAATTCCACCAACACCATGTTTTCCTGTAGGTATATTGTTTTTTGAATAATGTACAATGTTCTTCCTGTGTCAAATATACCAGTGAAATTGGGAGTTCTAGAGTGGCTTAATCTGACCAATCTGACCGTCCTGCATGCTTTAGTTCTCTCTCTAGTTTAACGCATCTGGATCAAATGATGGCTCAATAGAAGGCCCAAGAAGAACATTGACATGATGAAAAGGTTGTAACTACCACCGGAGAGAGATCTAAAACATCCAGGATGCCGGCCCTCGAGGACAGACTTTGGCCAACCCCTGGGCTAAACATGTTTGTCACATTAAAAGTACCTATTAAAGTCCTGGTATTTTACCAGGAGTATGCACACTTTTGAGACCCACAGGCAGTTTCAATGTGAAACTAGAATCCTGTGAAAGATTATCCTACTTTGGTTCTGCTATGAAAAGCAGGGCATTAAAGACTAAAGCCTTAGGTAGAATTCTACTAAAGAAAAGGCATAGCAGCTTAATCTGATGGAAAGTGTATTGAAGCACTGGAGTAGTCGCACATGCAGACACATTCTGAGAATCTGTAGCCAGTCCAGTGAGCATTTTAGGATGGCTGCTCCTATACAGAACTGCTGCACTATGAACAAATGGCCATATAGTGCTTTTTAACCCATAACCCTCCCACTGTATATGTGTGTGTGTGTTTTTTTTGTTTTTTGTTCTTTTTGGTGTGGTTTTATGACTTTCAAAATAGTAATTATTACAGCCTGCTTCCCTAAACATAGTTGCCGGCAAATAGTCAATGTACGCAGTGACACATTATGCAGTCTATACCCACTAGCATTGTGCAGACCTGCTGTGTCAAGAACTGCAAGTCAAGGATGGAGATGGTCCATAATTTTCCCAGATGAGTGTTTGAAGTCGGCCTGTGCTTCAGCTGGCTGGACGCCCAGCACTCCTCATGTGCTTCATATTCCACAGACTTCCACATCCACGACTTTTCATAAGGCTTCACTGAACCTGTAAATTCCTCTTTCAGCCCACATGGCCTGAGTGTGTTTATCTGCAAATGTTTGTGCTAAGTTGATTGCCTTCAGGGATAAATTAGCTTGACGTATAATTTATCCATATATGTATACATATATATACAGTACAGACCAAAAGTTTGGACACACCTTTTCATTCAATGAGTTTCCTTTATTTTCATGACTATTGACATTGTAGATTCACACTGAAGGCATCAAACTATGAATTAACACATGTGGAAATATGTACTAAACAAAAAAGTGTAAAACAACTGAAAATACGCCTTATATTCT
>CAEFZY010068077.1:0-84390 GCA_903066815.1 Brachyrhaphis roseni
ATTTCATTCGGGGGTGTTTTCTTTTTTGTTTGCATGTTTTCTCTTTTGCTGCGCATTTGCACCTGTCGGCCACCGTACTTCACAGTATTTCACATTTCATCCACAATGTCTGGCGTAATCCTTGAACTTTCCCCACATTGTCTCACGTTTTAGCCACATATTTCAGCGTGTTTTGTTATAACTGAATGCGGTACATCAACACAAAGGGAAGCACAATGTCGCAATAAAAGGAAAAGAACATAACCTTTTAAGAACATGCTTCACAACTCTGAAATATGAAGACATTCTGGTTGGAAAGTACAAAATGTGAGCGAGTTCAAGAAGGAAGAAAACCTTTATTTCACCTCTTGTTGTTACTCCTTACCAAATAAAGGATTTAGTTTAATTCAGTATAAACTTATGCAACCTCTGTCTCAGAATACGCATTCCCAATAAGCTTTAGGTTTGGCCAGAGGCAGTAATGATAAAGTATCGTAATTTCAGTACAAATTAATTTAACGACTGGGTTTTGTCCCTGAAAATAGATGTCTTCTTCTGCTGCTGAAAACAACGCAAACAAAGCAGGGAGAGTATATTAAACTGGGAGAATCTGCAGCCTGGAATACTTAATGTGCTGTGAAGACGCTTAAATAAAGAGGAGACAGCATATTTATATGAACGTTCGAACTGATTCTTGCACATTTTTTCACTGAAATGATGGTGCCGTTTAAAATAGCATTGTAGTATAACATGTGTGTGCTAAAGATGATCAAATATAGCTCTGAACAGAAAAACGTTGCACTATACTTGATGCAAAGAAAACAGAAAATGAAAACAGTACAAGGAACTAGAGATGCACCAATCCGTTCCAGCAATCGGAACTAATCAATTTGGCTGCGATTGGTGATCGGTCAAATAAGGAAAAAGTTAATGTTCAAATAAAAAGGCAGGCTCTCAGTGCATGAACACATTCAGCCAACCTTTTCTGATAAAGGTTGGCGACATATCCTTTGATTTTATGGTATCTGAATTTATATGTGTAAATTTTATTCCTTGTGATCAAATTCAAATATCTCATACCTGAACAAATGCATAAAAATAAACAAAGGAAAAAAAGAAAGTAAAAAAATAAAACAATAAATATGACCCACCCGCTCCTTGGTTCCAAAAGCTTCAGTTCCCCTTCACGGGAATTTTTAGAAGTAAACCCGATGAGGTGTAAATTTGTTTATTTTTCTGCTATTGTTTTGGATTTGAAGGGGAGGTATTATATATTTACCAGGCATATAGTGCCATTTTATAGCACAGTCAAGTAAATATGTTCAGTTGTTACGGAATGCTACGTATGTAAAATACAACCTAAAAGATTTGACTTCTTAATTTAATGCCTTAAAATTGCGCCCCTGTCTCTTTAAGAAACTCCTGCACTTCTGAAACTCCTTCAAGAAGTCATCACAACATGGCTCCTCTATTAACCCTTTAGCAACATTTTTACCAGCATTACACTGAGAAATAGGTCCTATAACGAGCTCAGCTGATGCGCAGTTCCACCAGGTGTTCGCTAATTGCTGCCGGCTAGTCTGAAGGAGCTCAGTGAGGAAGCGGAAGCTTGGAAACTGCAGCTCTGTGGAGGAACTGAACCTCAAAGCGGTTCGGAGGTCAACCCAGGCGTTTTGCCCAGCTGAATGGTTGCCGCAGGGAGATTGAAGTCTTTCTCAAACATGCATGAACAAGTCCAGGTATGTTTATGATGAGGGAATAACATTATAAAATGTTGATTTTGCATTATACTAACCTCTTTTGACTACTTCATTTCACTCATCTACTTTATTTCTCATTCTCTTTTTATAAAAACAAAACAAAACAAAGACGAAAAACAACGAACAAAGACAAAAGAAGCATGCACATGCTGCCAAAACTTAAAATTGGTAGATCAAATTGGAAGTTGGAATTTGTCAGAAAACGCCTGACTGGTGTATTTCAGCTGTCACTAAGACCTTTGGCAGATTAGATTTTCCTCTCAGAACAAAAGCAGCGATTAACAGGAAAAAGGCTTTTTTTTTTTTCCCCTGATGAATTACAGCAACGACCGAGACAAGATGTTTAGGGCTCTGCGAAGTCGTGGAGCGGAGACCGCCGGCCCCTCATCTGAAACCCACTTGACAGCTCCGCTCTCCGTCCGCCGCCACTCACCTTCCGGAAGCACAAAAAGACCAGCGGCACCATACGTTGATGCCGATCTAATAAATTAGACTCAATTAATTACCATGTTTAACATCATTCTGGAGTTTAGCGGGGGCCTTTTGTGGTGGATGTATGCCTCGCAACAATAATTCACTTTGATGAGCAGGGATTATAAATTAGGCAATTAACACACTGTCAGGCTGGAGGGGAAAGGGCTTCGCCGCTCATTCTCCAGAATCCGGGGGTTTTTTTGCCGAGGAAACTTCAGAGCTGCTGCAGCTGGCGTTGGAGTGTTGAACAGGGAGGGCTGAAGGTCAGCGGCTCGCTGGAGTGACCAGGATGTTGGGTCCATTAAAAACAAAGCGTTTCGGTTAACACCAGAAGCTGCATCCTTCCATCTTTTCAGGTTAACCTGATTTAGCACAACAACACACAAGCGAAAACACACGGACACACACTTTATGCACATGCTGCCAGCAAGTTAAGTCCCCAGGCGAGAACTGGGGCTGCAGAGAGGGGGAACACATTAGCCTAATAAGGCCCATCTGGTGGCCATTCATTAACTCGCCCATCCTTGAAGTCCCCGACCCAAAATGTCATTTTTCACTTTGCACACGAATCCGTTAGGCGTCGAGACGAACTTGGGCCAAATTACCCAAAGATGGAAAACGCGAGGGAGGAGAGAAGACGGAGACGAGAGGTGGAACTGAGAGGAAGGAGAGTGGGTGGGAGTGAGGCCCGGAAAGGAAGGTAATTAGCTGATAGTGAGAACACCGAGGGCCTGTTCGAAACCCCAACACAGTTCGTAACAAGGCGAACACTTTGCTAATTGTTTGAGTTTCTGAATAAGCGTTTTACAGAAAGTTAGTATTCAATGTAAGGCAGTGAAAACAAAAGTTTATCTGTGACACACAGTGCAACACACCCACAAGATGGATGCCTCGTTTGAGCATCCCTAACATTAACAATAGAGCCTGGGTTTTTTTTCTTTTTAGAAGTTTTTTTGGGTCCTATGAATCTATTATCAGTAACAGTTCACTTGCCAGTAGAATGACAACATTGAGTCGCAGTGAATACGGAGAAAAGAGAAGAGATCCTCAGAGAGGTCAGACAAAATCCGACTTATTTGCAAACCAACTCAAACTAATAATATTCGCAGTCCTTGAGACAAAGTTTTATTAGTAGATTTGAACATACACACACTTACTGTCAGTCACTAAACAACTCCATCAGCAAGGTAATTAGCACCATGCTTCACATGTGAAGATTGTTTGTTCTCGGTGACGTTGCAGTGTTTGGTTTCTCCAAAACACAGAGTCTTATCTGATGGCCAAAAAGCTCCGTTTTGCTCTCATCAGACCAAAGAACGTTCTTCCATTTGACCACAGAGTCTCCCAGGCAACTCCAGTGGTCTGAGTTTTCTTCAACAGTGGCTTTCTCATTGCTACTCTCTAATAAAGCATTGACTGGTGAAGAATCTGGTCAATTGTTGTCTGCAGAGTCTCTTCCATCTCAGCTACTGAAGCTTGTAACTCCTTCAATGTAGTCATGGTAACCTAGTGTCTCTCACTAGTCTTTTTTTTTTTTTTTTTTACATGGCCACTCGGTTAGTGAGGATGACCTGATCTAAGGAGATTTACACATGCGCCATATTCCTTCCATTTCTCAGTGAAGGATTTGACTGAAGGTCAGTGGAGCTTTTGGGCCTGGGGGATGTTTTGGTATCCATCCCCTGACTTGTACATTTCAATAACCATGTTCTCTGATTTGCACGGAGTGTTATTTTGTCTTCATGCTGAACTGGGAGCCAGGAATCCTGACAGACACAGCTGTCAATCATTTGAGACACACTCAACGAGCCTACTGGCAGAAACTCACTTAGGTAAGTTAATCATTAAAGGTTGAAGTATACCTTCATGTCTCAGTCTTTGTTTCAATAGGATTCTCAAGAAATCCTAAAGAAAGAATACACAGTTTTCAGTGCAGTTCTCATTTTGAACAATAGATGTCGCTGATTGGAAAATCTCACTGTTTTCAATTATTAACAACAGAAAAAGAAACACATAGAGGACAAGTGTTCCTTATATTCACCCCTTAATACCAGTTTTCCTTATTAGTGTTACTTTTAGGTATTTTAGAAGAGTATATATAACATTTTTGAAATAAATATTCTCTGTGTGGTTATATATGCAATTGCACAAATCCATGTAAACATGAATGTCATTTTAGACGCCTCCCTCCTGACCAACAAAAACAACGTTGCAAAAACTGATTTATACACAACATCTTAAAGAAAAATCAACACATCGCTTACATCAGGAGTGTTTTCGTCACAGAAAGTCATTTGTGAGATCAAAAACAACAAGTCTAAATAAAATGTCATTAAGTATAAACGTGTGGTCTTTTAAACACAGTTTCACTGCATCCAGGACCTAAAATCAGCCTTGTTTACTGTCAAAACTACTTTCTAGAGGAGTGTATCCTCACACACATTTGAGCTGCTATACCCTTTCGTACAACAGGGGGTCTTCAAGGGCTTAATCATACTGTCAGATTATTCAACCACACTTCTTTCACACACAAACACACTCCACAAGGTCATATGCAAATGCAACTTTGTTCAAGTGGTAACGTGAGAAACCTGCATATTTATTCTCAGTTATTCCCAGTTATGTTTTTTTTTTTCCTCTGCAAACGTAAGTATTTATTTTTTTATTGCAAACACTCACCAGAGTCAGTCTTCAAGGTTGCTTTTTGTACAACTGGTAATTCAGTGTAGAGCAGGGTTACATCATAAAAGTAAACCAGAGATAAAAAAAAATAAAAATCATTCCAAGGTAAAAAATATTGAAGACTTTTTTTCCCCCTCTTAAATTACTTCAGCTTGTGGGGACACGCTGTCCTTCAATCGGTCCTACGATGACTATTTCAAAACATCACAGATGTGGCCCTTAAATTGTGGAGATGAGGGATAGAAATTCAAACTCGGCTCTCCTTTCTGTAGTATTGTTGCGCACATAGACGGTCCACCGATGCTGAAAGTCTGATGTTTTAGTTGAACATTTTCTTGTGGCCCTCCAGAGGTTCATTAGGATTCCTACAGCGTTAGAAAGTCGGAAAATAGTTATTTTATTGTTCTTTTCCTGATCGGAAAGAAACGTTTGTAGTTTCCAGTGCTTGTTACTGATTATCATATTTATAATATAAAATTCACAATTTTTGAAAAACAATAAATTACATTTTTAGCTTTGCTGTCGTACAATATGTGCTTCAAACTTTTAACGGGAAACTGTACAATTTTGGTGCAAAAAGACAATTTCACTTGTTTTTCTGGCCTCTATATTTTATATAATCAGCGTTTAAAATTGGACATGTTTTCATTAGAGCTACTTAAAGACACTTTGTTGTCAACTGTCTCATTAATTGAGTTTTGCAACAGGAGTTTTTTTTAACTTGGGTCTGCGACGGTTTTAGCGTGAAGGCAGCAATGCGTTGCTTTGTTCACACCCTCACGCGTCCTCGGGGATCCACGCACAACCGCCTAATGAATTTCCTCGTAGGCAATACTGCCGGGTTGCTGAACGCGTTTGCTCATCAGTGGAAACCGGGAGAGGGTGAAATTCTCGGGTGGCCGGGCTCGAGGTTTGGGAAACTGTACCAACTAATAATGAGAGAATACACGAGGCGTTTCCCTCCACCTTCAAAGACAACTTCAAAAATGTAACGGTGTCACCGCTTTCGTATGTTGTGTGGAGCTTGTTTTCATGCAGACGCCTGAAACAGTTTCAACACTTCTGCCTGCTGTACGTGATGGTGTTATGTTTTTTCCTTTCAAGCCGTGGTCTTGCGGCTTGTTTGCTAAAGCAAAGTAGCCTGGTTTAGAGCTGCAGAACTTTAATTACAAAGACATGAGGGGAAGAAGAAGGGTGTCGTTTACTCTCCTTTGCCGTCGAGCTTTGATGCCAAAACGACACGCCGCCATCCAAATCCTTGAGGCTGTGGTCCAGTGCTCCAGATGCCAAGTTTGGGAACTTTTTAGCCATGTTTACCAGCCAATAAACTGTTTTTTTTTTTTTTTCTGTTTGAGCCGGAGCCTTCGCAGAGTCACGTCCTGTTACGGGGCTGGATCCTGCAGCTGGTAGTGAAGCACTTTTGCAACACCAGAGAGGCATTTTTGTTCTTTCCATAAACATGAACACCTAAACATGTTTGATAAAAGCGCCACACAAAAAATACCTCTCATTCGTCAAGAAGCACAGTTCTTATTTACTGTATTTACAGCTACAGCCATAAACAACGTCTTTACCAGAATTGTATGAAATGCAGCAGATCAATTAAAAATCAACCCATTTAATCCCTAAACCCAAAATGAAACTGATTACGGATTGAGCATTGTTTAGTGAGTTGTTCAAAGCTTGGGATGTTATTTAATTTCCCAACCTTGCTTTATTTCTTTTTTATTCGTGACCTGCATTCTGTGTTCCTTGATCTTCATTAGTCGCTGGATTTCTGTTGACCATAAAATCGCTCAAACTGAACTGACAAAAATACATTTGTTTTAATGGAAAAACAGCAAATTCGATAAAACGAGTTTTTCAATAAAAAGGTTTTTGCGCTAGGACGAGGCGGTTTTTCACTCATATACAAAAAGGGTTTTTTTTGCAAAACTGAAATGGAAACACATTTTTTTTGCATTACTCCAGTTTGTATACAGCAGCAATGCAATCATTGTAGCCAACAGTCTCCTTGGACAATGTCAAAAAAGTCTGCAATGGAATCGCAGCTAGTGGCACAAAAAGTGGGCATAAACAGGAACTCATACGGGTGCCACAATATCAGGGGCGTCAAAACAAAAAAATTATTCCTAATCTTGTTTTTCTGTATCACACAACTGTTTGTGCATTAAAACCCCAATTATAGCTTCTCTATAAACCATCTGGATACACATATTTCAAAGGGGAATTAACACAAATACATGCTGTAATGTCAGCTTTACATTTTGGGGTAAAAAAAAGATCTACATTTTGTATCATTTCCTTCTTTCTCTACTATCTATCAATAAAACACATTGAAGTTTGTAGTTGCAATGTGACAAAATGTGACTAAAATCCACGGGACACCATATAAAACAAAAGGCATCATTCTCTTCTTTAAGACATCAACCCTCTAAACCCATCTTTCTCCACACGCCGTTGCCGCAGCAACATCAAAGACGCGTAGGAATTAGCAGGCCTTTTAGAGGTGAACAAACCAAGAGCGATGGTAATTCCTTAACCTCCAGCTCAGCGTCTTAAGAGTGACTGATTCCGAAACGTTCATCTGAAGTGTCTGTCAAACGTGACCTCGTTTCTCTCAGAAACCAGGAAAGAAGAAAGAAAAAAATGGTGAAAGGAGGGAAGTTTGTGACTTGAGCGCTTCTGCAGCGAGAAAACGTCAAAATAGAACTGATGGTGTCTGTGACTGGTTCACAACTTTAAAAACCCCCCAGCAAGTCCAGATGTTGCTGCTGTTCCACGGATGAATCCAGAGCTGCACGTCTCACATGTCGGAGCATGATTTTGCACATCAGGTGTCTTGCTACAGGCATGCTGCAGAATGGGTTCTATTTATGACCCGACTGAAGGACGCCTTTGGGCTTATTAGTGCAAAACTGGACATTATTAGAAATGGCTTGTGGAGAGATCTGTTACCCCAAAACACTGAGTGGCAGTCAATGCAAACACATAAGACTTGATTGATTGCCAACAATGGACATTGCTTTTTCACTCCAGCCATCCAGTACTAGTCTTCACACTCGTTCTGATGATGACAGCCCACAACGTCCTGATATTGTAAGCAATACTTTTTTATTAGCTATATGTTCAGTGCTCTCTCAAACAACAATAATTTCTGTGTTTAGTTTTTTACATTTTTTATTTCTTTCCCCTCGTTTCAAAATTGCAAGGTAATATCTTGGACCAAGTGTTTGAATCACCATCCGCTCAGAGACTGGTAAGTTAATTTATTGCATAAAATGACATTCTTAACACACAAGCAGAAAAATGCTTAAATCAAGTCAGACATATAGCCTCAAAAATGTTCCCCAATGTAATGTCACTCTTACAAAATTTAGATTATTTTCTTTTTTAAATAATTTTGTCACCTTTACAATGTACACAAACCTAAAGGTGCTATGTTGGGAAGTAACATATGAAAATGTTAGTCCTACATTAACATAAAGTGATACATTATTGGTGTTTAATGTAACTGTATTTTCTGACATCCTGATATTCTACTCTTGTTCGTAGCAGGTGATGGACGATAACAGTGGTGATGGCGTGGAATATGAATGAAATAATAGGATCACTTCATCCTAGGTATTAAATTAAATCATTTAGGGTTGTTTAACATAAAGTATGATTGTTTAACATAAAGTATGATTGTTTAACATAAAGATGGACTTAAGTGTTAGTATCCATCAGCTACTGGCCAGCTTTTCTTTGTCTTTACTAAAGAGTAAGTCCGCTCTGACTGGAAAGTCAGGCTAAGGGGGACCTCGAAAAGAGCAGCTCGATTTAATCAAATTGAACTGATAAGTTACCTTGAGTCTAACTACAAAATTCTATTTATTTTATTTTTTTGTAGCAGTACAAAACATCAGTTAACAATTTTTTTTTACTATATTGGCATGCCACCCTGATATTGCTAATCATTTGAAATGTAATATTGTTCATTGCCAGATGGTCTAACTTATTTTAAAATTGAAGAAAATGTTGATGTTCTGCTCTGCAGATGCTGTTCTTCAAGAATTTCCCAAATCCACGGTGTACTGTACTGTAGTGTGTAGTGAAGCATGTAATGTACAAAGTAGCATAGATTAATAAAATACATTCCTTAACAAAAGTATACTGATGATCAGTCTGGCTTCAAGCATGCTCAAGTATGATAAGATTTACTTGATATATTTATTTTTCATAACAGAACTGAACTTCAATACATAAATGAGATTTTATGTAACAAACTGACACAAACACATTGTTAGTGTGATGCATATTCAGTCCATTTTACTTTAATACTCCCAAATAAAATCCAGTACAACCATTTGCCATTAGAAGTCACCTGATTAATAAAGTCCATGTTTGTATATTAATCTCAGCATAAATATAGCAATTTTGTGAAGATCTGAGGTCTTTTTGATACTAATAGAGAACAAACAGTTGGTTAAAGCAGCAGTTCAAGTTTTAAACAGGTTTAGATTACAAAACAATGTTTCAGGTTTTAAATATCTCATGGAGTGCTGCTGCCTTTTTTAAAAAAAATGTTTTAACTTTTATTTTACGAGGAAAGTTGATCGAGAACAAACTCTCATTTTCAACAACGACCTGATCAGGAAACATCAAAACGTTGCACAAGAGAAAACAGAAGAATATCATTAAACAAACAAAAAAAACACAACCATATTCATACGGACTAAATGTATTACCAACACATGATAAATCAACAGTTTTACAAAAGCAGGTACAGGAGTTTGATACGAATAATGAATTTTCTTCATCAGTTTACTTTGAAGATAGCAGAGACTGTTCAATAAAAAAAAAGTCATAAAAACACATTTAGCTTCTAAAAAAAGGAAATATTTTTAGAAAGCCATGAGGCCGGCTGTACTTATGCGCCATGTATTATTAACTGAACAAAACCGTTAATAACAGGATCATGACCAGCTTATAATGAGGTATAAACATTTCTGTGTTGTGAGTCTCTAGGGTATTATTCACGCGAAGGCTTCGTGGACAGAAAATACTTTTTACACTACAGTTAGTTTCCCATTGTTTCCGCTCAACGCATTTATCACTCACTATGGCTTTTATACGCAGGGATTGGACTGTATTACTTTTGTTTCATAAATCAGACGTGAAAATACACTTTCCACCAGTTTTTGATAAATGAGGGTCTATTAGTTTTGGAAGAAGAAAAATGCATTGCCCTGAATGCATCATCTCCACAATAAAAATGGTGGTGGCAGCATCATAGCCTACAAAAGCTTTGAGATTGGGGTGGAGATTAGTCTTCCTGCAGGACGAGACTAAATAAATAACGCTTTCCTGTCACTTCACAATCTTGTGAGTTTGTCACATAAAATAATAAAATACACATTTGATTGTAGGCACAACATTCCAAACAGTGAGGAACACACACACACACACACACACCCCCCCACACACACACACACACACAAAAACCCATGCAATCCAGCTGAAGAAGTTTTTATTCCTGGGGAAAAAAGAGGGCTTTGTGACTTTTTCTAAGTTTTTATTTTTTTATTTGACCCTACATTTGTTCAGTTTGTCAGCAGAGATTGTTCACACTGAGATTGCGCATGCTGTTTGTTCACAGCACACACTACATATGTGGGCAACAGCCAGTGTGTACTCAGGTTGATACTATACACACTGCGGAGAGAAAAGCGTGACACAGATAACAAATACGTAGCTCCGAATCTCTGCAGTCCCACATTCAGAGCACTTGCTTTATTTTGGAATTTGCCCTGCGGCTGAGGTGAAGCGTGACGGGAGATTTTTATTTATTTTTTTTGCCTCCAGAGCAGGTTTGACGCAGGATTCAGAGAACCAAAAGTTTGAAACGTTCCTTTGATGAATACAGTACGCCATACTCTTGAGTTACGGTCGTTGCTCCAGATTGGCTTTTATGTTGCTTTCCAGTCGTTTTCAAAGAAGGTATCTTAAATTGTACAACAGATGTATAAAATACAAAAAAACAACAGAATTCACTATTGATTTCATTTTTAAATACAGGAAGCTTTGGACACCTTTTTCTCCAGACACTTTCCAGGATTCGCGTGTGAATATCTGGAGAATAAGCTGTGAGTAAGGAACTCCTTAATGGCTTTTCTCAATAACTGTGTCAGGACGTGCGCTTGACTGTCATTTCCTGTACTTTCCTGTTACAAGTCATGTCACACTTGAGTGTTCGCTCTATCTAACTCACCCACTAGGGGATCAACAACCAGCTACTCTGGCCCTTTATTCGAGTGTTTGCTGCAGCTTCCTGGACGTTTTAGAGGCTTTTCAGCCCTCTGCCTGAATTTGCTCGAAGCTTCCTTGGCAGCTTTATTTGAAGTTAGCGAGGTCATGAATGCACGGAGGGATCGTCTGAGTCAGGATGAGTCTCCAAAGGAAATCCTGCTCAATGAAAGTCAGTCTTACAGCGTCTGGCTTTGTTTCGGGAAGCAGGTCAGTCAACATTCAACCGAGACTTTCCAGAACTTTCTATGCTGTTGAAAGCATTTGCTTACCCCGTTTCAATTGTCGTATTTGGGTATTCTGACCACTTCCATGGCCACAGGTGTGTAAAATCCAGCGCCTTGACACACAGATGGCTTCTGTGTTTGTAAAAAGAATTGGTCGCTCTCAGGAGCTCAGTGAATTCCTTGAAGTGGCGAGCCATGAAGAATAAAAGTGGTCTGCAAAGTGGCTAACTTTTCTCACAAAACTTCTTGAGCTAACCTCATTCTTGAGGTTAGCTCAAGAAGAGAGCTTGGAAAGTTTCTTGGGATGGATTTCCATGTCTAACCAGCTGCCTTGGAAGCTTTATATCAGCAAATTGAATGCAAAGTGTTCAGTGGTATAGGGAAGGTCGTTGCTAGAATTTGGGTGACAAAACATACTTCTTATTTCAGGTAAAAGGACGAGTTAAGGGCTGGGCGATAAGGCTGTTTCATATCAGCCATTATTTTTAATTATTGATTAGTTTTCCTGTTCCAAGTATAGTTTCCACAATTTCCTTTAGCTATTGTACTCATCTTCTCCTTTCACTCTACCCCGTTGTTTTTGTCTTTAAGCACCATGGCGAAACACAAAACTACTCAACAGGACCTGTTGAGCAGGTTGTTAAGTAACCAACGCTTGATTTAGTTGATGTCGTCCACCTTCTCACGTAGCTCGCCGTGAGATGTTGAGCAGCTAAAGCAGTTTCCTTTGCCTAAACCCCCACAATGTTGTGTAGTTCTGGATCGGAGTTCAGTGAAATGATTGAATCGGACTAATTTTCTGTTGACACTGACGTGTGTCTATTGCGATATGTATTTTTATTGATTTATATTAAAAAATTGCATTTAGTTAATTATACTCATTAACTGGAGAGTGAGGTTTTGAATGTTTGCTCTCTCAATGATCACAATGGTCAAGACAAATCTTGATGGAGTGAATATATAATCTGTTTATTAAAATCTGAAGGTGGGCTTAATATGGGAGCATTTGACAAGCACAAGGGTTTTATAAATTTGGAGGGAAAAAACAACGAAAACAGAATGCCCCAAGTCTACTGCGCAGCAGGTTCATTTTCTTTCATATGCATCAAAGATTGGCAGCTTTCATGAGATGGTAATTTTTCTTTGGGGGGATGCTATCACATTGATCTTTATAAATCCATTTGGTCAGACATTAATAGAAATGCAGGAGACAGTCTCTAAGATGCATGCATAATGACTCATTTAAAATCTTAATGCAACCAGAGGCATTTTAACTCTCAACTTCTCAGAGTTAAATCAAAAACTTGGGATTTCCATACATCTAGAACCTGTAAGTAACTTTGGAAATTTGCACATGAAAGGTATTTTATGTGATCTTTGTTCAGTTTGGACCCAGAACAACAACCACCACCACAAAAAAAAAGTCTACTAAATGTATCAATAATAAAGAACACGAATGTAGGAAGTAGTCAGCTTCCAGTCAATCAAACCCAGGGCAAATACATCAAAGAAGAAAACAGGAAGTGGAACTTTACTATATCAGAAATAATCAATGGAACAAAAAGGTGGCCTGCAGATGATAGAACTGGAACTCGTTGTGGTGAGAGAGAGACAGAAAAGGGTTCCCAATTACCAGACATAGAAGAGGAACTGAGAGCTTGCGTCGAGTAAAGGTAAAACCAATCAGCAGCCAGCATGAGCAGAGGCACAGGTGAGAACAATGAGCTAATCAGCAGGCATGGCAGCGGAGGAACAGAGACATGGCAGGAACAGGACAGATTACGACAGCATCACACCAAAGTTCTCACTCTGCATCGTCACTCAGACGAGAAGTGCACCTAATCTACAAAGTAAAGGTTTCACATTGAAACATGCAGGTAACCGCACTTAAAACCAAGCGTCTTAACGACAGGCTGCCGTAAAAAGAATGCGACTGAAGTTTCAGAGGAATAAACCAGAACATGTCAAATGTAGTTAAAAAAAAAATAGATGTTGAGACCTGAGAAGAAAAACAGAAGTGAGAAAAAGACTACAAGGAAGGTTTGTAGAAGGCTTACCTCTCCAGTGGTGGGATGTAATAAAATACAAGTACTTTAAGTAGATTTATTGGTGGGTGCTTGCGACTTTAACTCCACTACACTTTACAGTAAGTATCTATACTTTCAACTTCCCTACTACAAACCGATGAGTTACACGTTACATCCGAGTCGCATTGAGCTTTTATGATTTGCTTGTTAGTTGATTTGTTAATATTGCTAAGCTTCTTGTTGAAATCGACTGTAATAAGTAAACACAATTAAATTGTTATAAGCTAGCGTGACCTGGCCAGTGACATTGATTACTGTGGTCAGGGACCTAAATCTATCACAGAAAGTAAACACACTAAAAAGACGCTTTATAGCATTGTTTATTAAAGTGCAATGTATTAAAATAGGTACACTTAATGATATTGTATTAGCCATTAGGCAATACATTCAGCAAGTACTTTTACTTTTAATACTTTAAATATTTTTAAAAGCCAGTACTTTCTTCCTTTTACAGAAGTAAAAATGCTAACGTGGTACTTTGACGAGAGCACATTTTTGTCTCTTTATTAGTACTTTTCCTTAACTACATTGTTTTGAGTACTTTCTCCACCCTTACATACACAAACCAAGAGAGCTAATGACTCTAAGGACTAAAACTTAAAGCAAATCTTAGCAAGCAACATATAACATTGGACCAAAAAGAAGCATGATCATTTTTGCTTCATTTCAGCATCTCTCTTACATAAAAGGCCTTTTATTTTCAAATATTTTCTAACAGGCACTTTACTTTTAGTCCTCAGGCTTATTTGAGATTCAAAGAATAGCCAAATGTGAAACGGGAGTCTCTTCTCATCTCCTGAGTAACCAGGCCACGCTGTTGGTTTTACAGGAAACATTCTCTCCACTGTCGGAATTACTTTATTTTTTTTTTAATAAATTCTTGACAGGACCGGTCCGGGCAGCCCTGAGGCCAGCGGTTATACTGCTGTGGGCAAAGGCTGCTGCAGGAGCTTTCTGCTGCTTCCATCATTCATGTACACTGGATGGGAAAAATGCATGTAAACACTGCTGCTAATGTGGCTGTTTTATCTATCTATTTTAATAAAAACATTTCAAAACCTTTTCCAGCTTTTTAATGTGACACATACCCTGCATAACTAATCTCTAATCAAAAGACGCAATGTCCTACTTGTGCTGCATGAAACCTGTTTAACCCACCTGCCTGCACCTGGTGTCGTTTCTCCTCCACTGCCAACAAAAACACAGTTTGACATCCATCATCTGTGTGTGGCAACAATGAAATTTCACTCCTTAAATCTGATACACTTCTGTACATAGATATGTCAACAGTGTGGAGAATCTATATTCCAGAATAAAACTCTGAAAAATGTGCCTCTTTTCTGGCTTATGTCTGCAACAATCCAGAACATTCCTGCCTCACTTTTCAGTGAACTACCTGCAAATCCTAAACCTACATTCTCCAATAATATGATCATTAGTATGGAGAGTTAAAAGGGACAAAATTAAATGCATTGTTAAATTATTAACCAAATGAACTAAATAAATGTTTAAATAATGAAATTTATCAACAATTAACCTATTAAAAATGTCATCAAATCACTAAAATGCAAATGTATAATAGCTGATGGATGTACATAATTAAAAATGTATTCAATTATTCCACGGTTGCTGTTCCTGCAGCATCACCAATAAATACTTTTGCTGTAAACGTTGTAAACACAATCTATTTGCAACTTTTTGCTGTTTCATCACATCTAATCCTAGAAGAATGCGCTGAAATTTGTAGCCTTACAAAACATAAAACGAAAGTTTATTTGTAGGAAAAACGTTTGCAAGTTCCTCTTTTGCAAATAAGTTACAGGTCGCGCCACAACATTTCACTGGCAGCCTGAGTTCCAGATGATCTGTGTGAAAAATGGAGCTGTGAAGCCAATTGGTAGCTACAGCGAAAGGTAAAGCTTTAAAAAATAAAAAAAACTTTATAGTGGAGGATACCCGCTGACTCTGGAAGCTGGATATCCAGTAATAGACGACGCTCTGCTGTATTTCTGGTTCCAATGTAGAGAAAACTGGACAGCATTAAAAAAAACAAAAACAGATACCACTTAGTGCCCTCACTGTAAGGAAAAAGGAACACTGATCAATAAGTGCTCTGTGTGGTTCAATAAGTGCATTGATCATCACGCAAACAGCCACAGCAGGAATAATGGGGCTGCTGCATGGTCAATACTTCTCAAGCAGAACTAATGTAAGTCTGCTTCTAGGGTTTGTTTTCGCTTGGCCTTTTACACAGCATTCGTCACTTAACATCGGAAACATAAGGGCACCGAGCGAGCGCACATGAAGACGCTGTAAGAGGTCTCGCAGTTTCTATTAATATTTGGGAGGGTTGAATATACTTTACGTGATGCAGAATTTCCCCAAAACAATCTGGTTTCCTGCATTTTTTGTGGCTATAAATCTGAAAAATGTGGCATGTAACAGTAAACATCCTCCCTGAGTCGATCGTTTGTCCAGCCACCTGTTTTTGCAGGTATTATGTTGTGTGACTACTGACTTTGAATTTGGTTTTTGTTTTTGCAAAATGGCTCAAGCTCAGTCAGAATGGACAGAAGGGACACATAAGCACCGATTTTCAAATCTTGCTACAATTGAATTTGAATCTGGACTTTTGCTAGGCCTTTTTATCGCATTAATCTATCTGAACATATTCCAGTATTTTGCAGTAATTCCGACTAGCTCCCCCGACCCTTCTAAATAAAAGCATTCTCATGGCATGAGAATGGTTATTTTGTACATGTTGTGTTCCCTTCCCTTCAAAACAAAACAAAAAAAAATGTTATTTTTGTGTACCATTTTCCCATATTGGTCAGATGAATGGTATAAAATATACAATAGTTGTGGTAAAAAAAAAAAAAAAAAACAGCTCTGATTGTAGGGTTAGCAGTGTGAAGTGGGCTGAACACAAATGAGTGCCACGGTTTTCAGATTTTAATTTATGAACAAATTGTTTAAAAATAAAGGTTATTAGTACTTCACAATTAATTAGTGCTTTGTGACTGTCTAGCATCAAAGTCACCTGCTAAATAAATATGGCTGCCATTAAAAGATGTGATATATATTTTATTGACTCCTCCTTGTTTATATGTCAATAAATCTTTCACTAATTAACACGCATCCTTTGGTTGCTACTGTGTATCTAATGCATATATTCTGACATTCACAGCACCACTAATTATTTCCTGCTTTTTATTCCAAGACACATCCAAGAGTTTTACTTTTTCACTGCAAAAGCATAAAATATTACCAAGGACTTTTGGTCTAGTTTCTAACGTGAACATCTTACACCACTTGAAACAAGGCAAAAAAATTAACTTTGAAGAAACTTTTCAGCAAGACACAAGAGCTTGTTTTAAGTCTTAATATTGATTAAAAGTATTTATTCCACTGGCAGATTATTTCACTTACAGCTGGTAATTTTTCAGCAATATTAAGGAGTTATTGACTTATATCCAGCTCCTGTATCTTCATGGAAAGTTATTTGCAAGTTGGTTTTGTTTTATTTCAAGAGAAGGATGATATCTGAACTAGAACCCGGACAAAATACTTGGCAATATTTTGCAGTGTTGCAACTGAAATGTCAGCATAAAGTCACTTGACATCAATTGAATTAGCTAACAGATTCAAAACCACATTTTCCTCAAAATCCAAACGATACGCCGCTGTGCTGCAAAACACTGCTCGAGTTTAAAGGCAGTTGTACAATTCTGCACCAGGACTGATTTGGGTTGATGAGTTTGACACTCACCTTTTGATTTTCACAAATAAGACATGGAGGCTTCCTCACTGCTGAGTGATGTTTTACAAAACTGTGGGTTTCTTGTTAATCAAAGCACACTTCCAAAGACTTTCCCGTCATTGCTGACATGTCTTTTATGAGTCTCTGACTCCACACAGTACGGTTTTTGTGTGTGTGCTAAAAACACACCCACTTATTGAGCCTTTTTTGAACTCTAGACCAGCTAAGCACCTTATATGGGGTAAAATCCAGAGGCAAGAGGCGGTTTGCTCCAAGGAGTCCTGGTGATGCTTCCCGGCTGGGTCGTCCAACAGCTGCTCAGGGTGAAACATCTTGGATGCAGTCCTCTCCCCAAATGACAAAACTCTATTTTAATTCTCCACGCAGCATGGTGCGTTGACACCTGGGCTGAGCACATGGTTGAAATCGGGGCCACTGTAGGGGACCTTGACAAACAAGTGACTTTGACTGAATTTATCAGGCAGTCCCTGGAGTTGCACAGTTTACACACACACACACAAAACAGCTTTTGAGGAAAATTTGCTGTCTTGTGTCATCTCTATGGCTCATTTCAGGTTGTATTGTCCAGTATTCAATGGACTTATTTGCTTTTATTGAATATATGTAATAAATCTGAGCCCCAAATTTAGACAATGACGTTTGTTGGATTCAGACACTTCACACAGGATTTCTCAAAGGCTTTTACGTTAAATTAGATATTGAGCTTTCAGTTAACTTAGTATCTCAGCTCTAAAGAAACACATCGTCTGAGACGAACAATACAAAAAATTGTCTTCAGTCGATCTAGTGTGTGTGTGAGTCAATCTGGCAGAGAATAGGTGATCTCTTATTTTTCTGGAGGCGGTTGGAGTTTTATGAATGGTCTAACCTGTAAGTTTCTTCCCTCATAAAAAAAGATGGTGGCTGCTTATGAGGCTGGGTATGAATGGGAAGCCTGTTAAATGTCCAACAAGATGCAACTAAGTGAATTGGATTGCCACTGAAAAGTTCATTTCTTTCATAAATTCAATCCAAAAGGAGAAATTCATCTTTTATTTGGATTTATTAGAAAAAATATATAAATTTTGAGTGTTTACTTCTGTCCATCTCAGTTAATATGGCCTAAAAAAATGACAGCTTCCTAAGGTTGGTCAGATTAGTTTCTTAGTTCTTGTTTGGGATGGTCAATTCATTCCCTTTGCACTGACATATTCATTGACATATTGACACATTCAATTTACATTGAACTCAAAATCTTCATAGTAATAGAAAGCTATAAGTGGACGCAAGCTAAATAGTTTATCTGGTCAGCCTGCAGTGGGCATTTTATTTAACCAACAGACAAACTAGCTAAAATTGCTGCTCTAAAGAAATTTTAGAGTACAGTCGACCAACAGCACCAGCTAACATTTAGCTTCTGTTAATATTAGCTAATTAGCAGATATAAAACAGCATGGCAAGTAGCATTGCGCCTGCGTACTTCAGGTTCTGAAGCGTCATTTTCTTTCAAATGTTTTGGAGACGTTCAATGAAATGAAATTACGCAAATAATCAGCTATTATGTTCCGCAAAAAAATCCACAAATAGGTAAATCTGCCAAGTAATTGTTGAGGGGGTCCACTGTTTTAAAATAGGATTTATTTTTATTTTTTTTTGCATTAGGAGTTCAGAAAATGTCAGCAACACCATTTGCCATCTAGTTTTGAATTTTTAAAATTGGGATATGATGCGTTGCTTTATGAGAACTTCATTGGGTCTCTTAGCCAAATTCATGCTCTCAGAGATGTTTTTTTATTTTTTTTTAAAGGTGTTCATTCTTTCTCGCAGTGATTAAATCTGGGAATGTCTTATTAACATTAATTTTCAAAGCTATTTTTGTTAATCACATGTTTTGTTGCAGCCCACACCCAGCTGTGGGGTTTGGGGATGCATGTGATCATACTTTTGGAATTAAGTGTGACAAAAAAACAAAAAAAAACAACAAAAAAAACATTCTTACAAATGAATCGTCATTCTTAATTATATATCATTTAATATAGCCTATATTACATTTTGGGGTTTTGATCTGAGCTTTTTCAATAAAAAACATCATCAAAACATACAGAGCCTCCAGTACGACTACGTATCTGAGGCTTTTAGGGAGTGACATTGTCTGTAATTTACGTAAAAAACTTATTACTCAACACTTATTTTGAGATTCAGGACGATACTTGATGCAGCTTATAATAGTATGTTGTTGTGCGAAAATAAAAAAATTCAAAAGCCTG
Organism: Brachyrhaphis roseni; assembly: GCA_903066815.1. NCBI lineage: Eukaryota > Metazoa > Chordata > Actinopteri > Cyprinodontiformes > Poeciliidae > Brachyrhaphis > Brachyrhaphis roseni. The sequence continues at coordinate 19,525 of CAEFZY010068077.1, forward strand.
CTTACATGAGATAAGAAATGATCCAGACAGGGAAGATTGCATCATAAAACACCCCCCCACACACACACAGTTGGAGAATGTGTAACAATTTAAAAAAATAAATCATACACGGTGAAAATCGGCTGATAAAACGATCGACACAGTTTAGTTTTTCACTTTTATTCACTTAAATCTTCAAGTGTCAAAGCAAGAACAAAACATTTATAATGTCCTTTGGTGGGATTTTAATACACTTTATTAATACTTTATATGTAAACTAATATTCTTTGATGCCAGCACGTTGCCAATACAAAGGGAAATCAACTGCACAACTAAAAAGAAACAAAAATAATGATTAATAAAAAAAAAAGAGGAAATAAAAAGAGAAGAATACCATTGCTTCCGCATTTGGATGTCTTAAATAGATACATTAAAGGTTGCCTTTTTTCAATCACAGTTTGGCAGAGATACAAAAAGGACTACATGACTCGTTTATTTATTTTTTGTTTTTCCTTCATTTTGCCAAGAAAAAGAACTTGCAAACACACTGGATGGTTCTCTATGCACTTCTTGTCTGCCCGGGGTAAAAAAAACAAAACAAAACAAAAACTACCCTCTGTCCACGATTGTAGGGAGCGAGGTGGCCCTAAGACAGAAACAGCTTTACTAGATTCTCTTTTTGGAAGTAGAGGAGAGGAATGAGAGAACGGAGGGAGGAGGAGGAGAAGAGAAGAGCTTCTTACACATGTGCATCACTAACATTGGACAGAAGAGTCTTTCGACCAACGAGGTTTACAGAGTTAAAGTTCACAAATGCACAGGTCAGTGGCAGCGTGGGGTCAGGGGTGACGGGGGCTGAACAGGAGGAAGGGATGAGACAGAAAGACCAAGAGGGGACGACGTCGGCGGGAATTTTGGGTGAACGCGGGCAAAGTTTTTTTTGCGTCACAAAGAGGCAATCCGGACAGATTTCCTTCTATCCACAATGCACTGACAGCAAAGAATGTCTATTTTGTTTTGTTTAGTTCTTTAAATTTTTTTTCCACCTCTCTCCATCTGTCATCGCCTTGAAGTGTAACAGTTTTCATCTCTGAGGACGGTCTCCTTCGCTGCTTGGCAAGGACAGGTATTTTTATATATATATTTTTTTCTCTCTCTCTCTCTTCGCCATCGTCAGTCCAGCAAATATTAACTCGCAGATGCGTCCCCAGGGGCCGGAGAGCTGGGGATCCGCGGGCCGCCGTCGGGCTTGTGCGAGAGCTGATTGGCTGCAGCTGTTGTTGCCGTGGCAATAAGAAAGGGAGTGAACAAGTCTGTCACGTCGAGTTATTCCTCCCCAAACAGGAAGGATCTCATGAACCTGGTATGGCTTAGAGGGAGGAGGGTGGAGGAGGTGGAGTGGGTGGGGGACTCACCGTTCTTTGATTTATCAGGCAAATGCTCAGTTACTCATACTTTTAATAATACTTTTTCTCTTATTTTTATTGTAGACACTCTTTACTTTTTTTTTTTTTTTTAATATATTCTTTGAATTTAAATGAGAAGTCTCTGCTTTAGTCTGGCACATTCCCGTCATTTGTCAGCACCGAGTCTGGCAGCGGAGAAAGCTCAGCGCGTCACAGTCCAGAAAGCTAATAGTTGTTTTTTATTATTATTTGTATTATTATTATTTATTAATTAAATGGTTGTCGGGTATCTTTAAGGGAAGGAAGTATCGTGGATGAGGGTTGGGACTGAGTGTCGCTCCCACTCGGGGGAACAGGTCCGTTCAGAGCGCGGCGGCCCGGCGCGGCGTTTCCCTCCACAGCGCCGCGCCGACCAGCAGCAGCGTCAGCACGCCGCAGAGCGAAGGGGGCCTCAGGGACGCCTGGCCCGACTCCGGCCCCTTGCAGCCGCCCAGCTCGGACTCGCAGCGGGGCTTCTCGCACAGCAGGCCCGCGTGGGAGGCGGGACAGCTGCAGCGGTTGTTCACACACTCCCCGCCGTTTTGGCAGCGCAGGAGCTCGTTGTCACACACCCGGGCTGCGGGTGAAAGGAATGTTAACAGAGGAGAGAAAAGGTCAGAATGTCGTGCGCACAAGCAATGGACGACACTTTACTTGAAGGTACAAGGTGATCGTAACACCGCGGAGTATCAAATTACCATATCTGATGATAGGAGTGATTAGGTTCTGTTTTTAAAATGTACTTTTCTTCAAGTAAATTGTCAGCAGATGCAATAAAAGGAAAATCGTTTATATAGAATTCACCAAATAACAGTTTTACCAATAGGGTTGCTTTAGGAATCAGTGTTACCTGCAACGTCTTCACATTTTTGTTGTATTAAGGCCACAAATTTTAAAGTATTTTGTGGAAATTCTATGTGACAGACCAACACACATTTAGGGGATGTACAGTACTAGTTTTCTTTCACATATAGTGTTTAATCTGATTAGGGAACCTAAATATACGGGACATCTTCCAACTTTCTTATAGAAGAAATTATTATTTAATTATTTAAATAATTATTTAAACACATTGCATTTATTGCGATGAAACATGTTTAAAATCGAGTCTTATCCAAGTCTGGTCTATCAAATACAAACCCAGCAAAACACACTCATGTTGGGTTTGGATTGGGATAAAATGTGGAGAAGTTCAAGCAGGGTGAAAACTGAATCTGAGGTTCAGTTTCACTTAAAGTTACTGTTTTAAGGAACAGGTTTGATTCACCTCAACAGTAGAAAAAGAAAAAAAAAACCACACACAATGCATCTAACTTCTTAAACTGTTCCCAAAACTAGCAGTTTCTTTAGAAATTCTTCACTTTCGTCAGCTACTTTTTCCTGTAAATTGCTGCGCCGGTCATAAAACCGCAGCAAGTTCTGGGCGAACCCCGAGGCCTCTATCCACTGCTATATTTCCAAAAACATTTCCTAAGGAAATATCTAGCAGGCGTTCTTCCTGGATGCCCCAAAGCCCTTGAGGTGGCCTCTTCTATCGAATGGGGGAGCAGCAAATGAGCATCTGCTGGCGAAACGTTCACCGTGGCCTCAAGACGTCAGCATCTAGGGGAAACTCAGACTAATTAGAACTTTTCTTATATCTGATTAACTTGGTAACTATCGATAGCTTGTGATGATGGATGAGGACTGCAGCGCAGATTGAATGTTAATGTGATAACTCTTTTTGTGTTCAAACCATTAAACCCTTCGCAGCACTCCAGACTCCGTCTCAAAAGTATTTTCTGACTGAGGAAAACAATTCCAGACTTGAGAGGTGTGAACTGCACTTCCATTTAATTAATACTCAGCTGCTCCACTGTCTGCTGGAGTTCTCCGCTCAATACAGGCAAACAGCGTTGCATCATCTGCCGCTCAGGTGCAATACAAAGCCAACTGCTCAAAGTCTTGCCTGTAAAGGCCTTGAAAACAATCCTTGCCAAAGGGGAGTTGTGCCACTTTCTAAACCCAGTGGAAAAGAGGTGAACTCCTCTAAATTATGCTCTCCTTTTAATTGTATGAAGAGGTGAAGCGCCACCAACGAAATGCTTTGAGGGTTGTGGTTGTAAAGGACTGTAAAGGTGAGAAGGAGCAATCTCCACAATCGTTCTAATGAGTTAAAGGAATGAATTTTTTTTTTTCTTCAAGAATCCAAAGTCTTCTAAAGAGCCCAAGTCTTTCCAGGTAGGGTGAGAAAACGGTTGCGTTCTGATTCCGTGGCTCTGTTGTCAGTCGCTTCGCCAAATGGGTTTCCTTTGGAGAATACTTCAACATCGCAGAGATGTGGCTATTAAATACTTTGTCCGTTCGGACTCGGGTAGCGTAATCCGAGTCACCCACATTCTCAGGTTACTGTTTGTTATTTGAAAGAGTCCTCGTTCACTGAACTGTAAGGTTGCGTTTGTATCTTTGGACACTTTTGAGAAGAGCCACGTCAGCTGCTTACTCTGCGTGCTTCATCTTTGTTAATCACTTCATTCTGGTGACATAAGCAGAATCACTGTATAAATTCAGTTTGTGAAAGCTTCAAGCTGACATTTGACTTTCACACCTTTGACCTTTTTGGAAGCAGTTGTAGTGCTGATGGAAGTGAAAATGCTGAATTTTAGCCCAAGAAAAGATCAACTTTTCTCCAGACACCATGTCTAAAGTCTTAGACAATATAGTCTAAGACAACATTGTTAGTTTTGTACTAATCAGACTGTTGGGAGCAGAAACTGATCCTTCCTTTAATGTCTGACTGGCCGACTTTGGCTAATTCTGAATTTCCTCTGAAGAACTTTCACTCATGCATCGAAGTTCATGCTGTTTGTTCATGCATTTATGAACGGAACAAAGACAAAAAACATTGTATTTGTGTCCTTACAATATTTGTAGGGACATTTTGAAGATATATTTGAAGACACTCTTCCAACAATTTAGTTTTGAACTTGTTGCAGAGTAAAAACTTCTTTTTTTTTTTTCCTTTTAGCTGGTTATTCAAAGAATCAGTTAAAATGTCCAAAAATGGAAGAAGTGCAAAAGTTACTACAAAGAAGTCTGTGTCTTGCAGAGACTGTTGAGAGTTTATTATATCACAAAAATCAGGGAGTTTGGGGGTTTCAGTAAATGACAGGAAGGCTGAACAATTTTATCATTATTGTAGCAAAGTTACTCTTTTTTTTTCTTGTAAGAGGCAAATCTGTCTATCATGAAACATGTTGAATTCTGGAAATGTCACAGTTGAAGTAAGGATCTGCATTGCTTACAGTAATGCTACCCATGTTAATCTCTAACATAAGATGCCAGAGACAAATTAAACTGTCAACGTTATAATCAGGTTGTGTTGCAGAGCTGTGTAATATTGACATCTCTCACACACACAGTGTGACATCATCTCCTGACCCGGAAAGGGCATTTAGTCAGGTTTTGTTCACACAGAAACCTCTGACCTGGATTATTGAGGATTTTAATGTGTTTGTAGTTTTTCTTTTTTGTTTTTTAAAACAATGATGAGAATCGACTGTAGGTTGTTTTGGAGAAATCTGTGTGGAGGGGGAGGGGTTGTCAGACATTTTAGTGCTACAGCAGTTCTGTTTTCTAATTATGTAAAAAAAAAAAAAAAAAGTCTAAAAATATTTGCTGTATTTATGATTTTAAAAGATAAAGCTCAGTTAGTTGCAAAATAGGTGATCAGAAACAAACAGCTCTCATGTGATGTCACACTTTGTAGCTGGCAGCCATCTTGGTAGGTGCCCGTAACTAACTATCATGACAGTTGCTATGGAGTCGGTATGACAACAGCAAACAAGCCACAATCTCTGTCTCATGCAGGTCAATCCCAGAGCCATGGTTCATCTACACATTGCGCTAACGTTTACCTACCAAGATGGCGGCTCACTGGCACTGATCACTTGAGAGTTGTGGGAACTATTTGTAATGGCTTCGATTTCTGTGACTGGTGCATCTCTTGATCATTTTTTATGGTAAAAGATTAGAAAGTGTAGAGATGTAGAAGTGTTTTAACCACCTCAGGCATTTTGGATAAATTTAGTAATTCTGTTTTCTTTCACAAAGTCATGTCAGAATTGTCAAAAAGAAAGTTTACGCTGTTGATTCAAACATGATTTAAAAACTTTACACTTTCTATTTTGGCTCCCTATTCTTTTTTTTTAATTTTTATTTACCAATAAGTTAGTAACCTTGTTAATAATTTTATCTAATAATGACACGACATTTAGATTGACAGTCAAGCATCTAAAATTGACACAAAACAAATCAAAGTTTAAACATCAGTGTCCAACCACGTCCATTTAACTTTAGCTCTCTGACTAAACTTCCAGTAAATCAGCTCCATCACAACCGAAAAAAATAAAATAAATAAATAAAAAGAAAATTCACAATCTCCTCAGTGCCTGCAAGGCTTCTCCCGGACAGCGCTGACTTTAAACAAACTGAACATTAGGTGAAAATTGGTGTATATTTAGAGCTGGGACACCGAGGCCACTCTATTCCCAGCGGAGGCAAGCTGTCAAGCAAGCTGGAGGCAAACAAAGCTGCACGGCACAAACTAATAAACCAACGGAGACAAATAAACAGTGATAAACAAAGGGGCCACTTCTGCCCGTTTCACTCCTTTATGGGAGTGGAAAACAATGCGGTGAGTAATATATGAAGTCTGTGGACCATAAATATCACAATAACAAATATCAGATCTCGCTCCTAATACTCAGGACTGGGTGTATTGCCTTCTCCCCAGAATAGCCAAATAGAGCTTTGATGAAAACCTTTCTTAGAGTCTCTGTATAATGCGTGACTCATGTTTGTGCGCCTTGAAGGACGGGAAAAGAAAAAAGAAGGAACGAAAAAAGTGCTCAGAAAGTTAGTTTTTACTGTCGATTCTGAGATTATGTCTGAAGGCAAGTCAGATTGATAAAATAAAAACCTGTTTTATCGAAGGAGACAAATAAAAGGCTAAAAATATATCATCATTCCAACATCGTCAATGGAAAACTTCTTTAGTTGGTTTTACTTTTTATGCCGATAACGGCTCCATTTTGTAAATACAGTGTCTGCTTTAAATTACATTTAGTTAGACAAAAACCTCCCACTGCAATTGTATTCGTTCCTGCTATAATACAAATGAGTATCTACAAACTGAAAAAACATTCCAGTGCAGGAAAATATTTCATAAATTCTAAATAAGAACACAAGAATAATTTCTTTTTGCATTTACTCTCATCTAAAAGTAAAAGCAGCTAAAGGGAAAGCAGGCCTCAGGCTACGCGTGTCTGGAAAGGAATCCTCACATTCAATTAAGAAAGTGAAGCGCCTTGACATGAGGAAGATTAATGCTCACATAAATAAAGCAGATTTTCTTAATGTTGCTCTTCAGAGGAAGTGGCAGTCGAAGTTTTAAGTGTGCATTAATGTGGATTGACTTGTAAAACTTTAACAACCAGGAGTTTCACTTCACATATGTACGAAAGTCTTCGAAGTTTCATTCTTCAGTTATTCTTTGCAAATTTTTGCAAAGCAATGTGTAATGACTAGGAATAGTGCTGCAAAACAACAGATTTTGGTAAAACTTAATTTGAAGAGGTGTTCATAAGACTGACATGACACCGTCATAAATATGACATAACAGTCTTTATGAATGTTTATGAACGTTGTCATAGAGTGTCATTTGGTAAATAATGACACTTTTAATGCAAAGTTGTGCTAAAAGTTGCATTAAAAGTCCATTTAAAGAGCCAAGGTTGCTTTATTTGGTAAATGTTGACACTTTAATGCAAAGATGGCACTTTTAATTGTGTTTTAGTGCAATTTTTAAACAACCTTTGCATTAAAAGTGTCATTATTTACTGAATGACACTTCATGACAACAGTCATAAACATTCATAAAGACTTCTTCATGTTCATGACACCTATGTTATGCCATTTATGATGGTGTCATCATGTCAGTCTTCTGCACACCCCGTCGATTAAAGTATTACCCAGATTTCCATAGTTTTGTTTTCCACCAAAATACTTATCTCATTAGTCTCACATCTAGCACAGCGTAATAACCGATTAAGTGAGTTTAGTCTGATTTAATGTCAGAAGATAATATTAAAGGTATGGATTAAAATGCTGTTTGATTCTCATTACACATTAATAAGCGCACTTTCTCTTTAAGAGTCGGCCTGTTAAAGATTCACCCGACACGAGGATTAAGGCTGAACAGCAAGTTCAACTGAATTCAAAGGCCGGTCCAGGTAATGGCCGTACCCTCCAGGCAGAGTGCTTCATCGCCCGCCAATTAAGCAGAGCCAAAAATCTAACATGAAACACGGGTATTGATTATTTGGGAACACGAGTCAATAACCGGTTCTGTCAGACATGTAAGTTCAGTAAGATTAAAGGTGCTGCAGAGCCACCCGTAGCCTCAGATCTCCTTTCAGGGCTCGCCGGCTCGATCCGCTCTCCATCTCCCCCCACAATCCACTTTTTCTCCGCATTATAGCAGGTAAACAAAGGCAGTAAATGACAAGATTTGTTGTGTTTGCCTTTGATATGAGTGATAATATTTAGAGAAGGAAACCAGTGAACTAGGTGCGCGTGTCTGAGAGAAGGATGTGTTTGAGGAGAGATTCAATTTTTAATTGCATTTTTCAGTCCGACTGCAGATTGAGCCTCGGTCAGGAGCAGAAGCACCGCATCAGCAAAACCCAAAAAGAACAAGGCTGGAAAGTTTTCCTACTGGCAGCAAATTTCCATCTAAAACTGGATCGCTGATTTAAAAACGACGTTTTAAGACAGAAACTAACATGTGGTAAGACTCTTGGATCCATTTCTCGACTCATGAAGTTACATGAACACCATGTTCTGTTGTGTTTCAGGTAATGTTTATACCACAATAGAACAGGATAAGATCAATTAAAATGGACACTTTCAAGAAACGCTTGATATAAAACCAGAGGTGGGCAGAGGATGCAAAAATTGTCCTCAAGTAAAAGTAAAAAGTAGCTGTCCAAGAAATTACTCAAGAGTAAAAAAGTATTTGGTAAAAGGTCTACTCAAATACTGAGTAATTGATCAAATCATCAATTATTTCATATTTCAAATTGCATCATCAGATGGACCAAAACGTAAAGTTAAGTGGAGACTTTGGTATTTTATTCATATGTGTAAAAATATTTTTTTTTTCCTAACTCAGTTTCTTTCAATATAAACCTTTTGATGCTACAGCAAAACCTGTAGGCGTGTGTTTGTTTCTGGTGATATTTTTGTTTTTCATTCAGTGGGTGGAGAATCAAGAAATGCAACTTTTTGAGAGTAGCAACACTTCATGATACAATTAGTCAACTAAAATAAAAGGTACAACGTAATAAAAATACTCCTAAATGTATATTTTTTTTTCACACAAAAAAGGTTACTCAGGGTAATGTAACTAGTTACCATCTCTAAAAATTACATGTCGTCTTTATACCTGTCAGTCAGATCTTACTGAAAAAAAGGGAAGCCAAAGATTATCGATTCAAATTTCCTAAAATCACTGATCCAACTACTAAAAAGCAAATTATATAACTCTAAACTTCATCAGTTCCATTTATTTTAAAGAAACCACAGAGCTTGCCACTAAGAGCAGCACCATCAATTTATTTTAAACATGTTCTCAAATTAAAGGTTGGATTTTATTATTCTCCTACCATAAAAATTTTATTTATTTCAAGACCCTTGTCACATATTGGCCAAGATTGCCAATAACCATGGAGGGTGCTTTACATGTTATAGCTGTGCATCCCAAGGAACCTGCACTACATGGCTGTGTAGCTGATAAAGAACTAATGGTGGGGTGTTGAGATTTTAATCTCCTCTCCTCAAATAAAATGCATCAATTATTTTTGATGGAACAGAAAACAACATTCTGACGCAGCTCCATTGAATACAGATAGCTCTCTGTAGAGAGAGCCTAACTGTCCTTGAGCTTTTACATGCTAAACATAATATTTAGTCTGTCTGCTCTTATTCAGTCTTTTAGGTGGGTAAAAAAAAAAAATCGGGTGTAAATCGTTGCTATATGACGAAATTCTCTCCTCGTTTAGGTTGGTAATTTCTGGGATAAACAGAGTTCCTACCGGGGTATACTGAAAGTGGAGACTGGCTCCAGTACTGTTCAACATTGGTTATGGATTTCCGATAACCCTTCCAAAACAATTTCTACCGTGCATCACATCGAGATTTAGCATGAATTTAGCATGCTCGCTTCTCCCTCCCAAATGTCCCTTTGTGTGGAAACAGCTGTGCGTGTTGAAAGCGTGTGTTTACTCTGTACACGCTGAATATATTAGTAGCCACCAACAAGTTGCAGTGGAAAAACAGTGCATTTTAATGAAGATCCATCTGTGCCAAAATGACTAAAATAGCCCAGTGTATTTTGCACTGAATATAAATCACAACACCGCAGGTTTGGAACGTTGCAGACTGACAATGACTATATTAAAAATTGAAGCAAAATAAGGTATTATTTGGTTACAGTAGGTGTGTTAAAGTTACTTTGCATTCAGCAGGAATGAGTGTTGAACTGTGACTGACCTCCTGTGGGACATCCACCTCCGCAATAAAAGATACAGGAACACGGTGATGTTATTGGATCTAACAATGTTCAGGAGAAGTTCCTCCCTTACTGATGTGCCCGATAGATAAGCTTTTGTAGAGAAATGTTTTTAGGGTAAAAGCAGCTGATGTCCAAGTCACTTCAGTATTCGCCAAATGAGTCAAAATCACATTTTTACAGCAATGACTTCCACACCTTAAGCCAAATGTACTGTAATATTAAGAGACAACTACATAAGTTTAAAATGCTGAATATGACTGACCATCTTCCTGTTATTTGCCACTGTTTCTCTGAAGCTGCTTTATACATCAGCAGTTTAAGATAATTGGAAACATTATTTAATGTGAAATTAGGTTATATATAAAAAACAACAACAGCACTGGCAGCATATTCTTGAAGAACTGCAATATGTTTTATCAAGACGTGTCAATTCTTCTGATAAAATTACCCAATCTTTTATTGTGAAATTAGCGACTGACCAACCAACTAAAGCGGTCCATGTTTCCATTTCTTGTATAATTTTTGTGATTTTTTTTTGGAAATACCTTGGAAAGCACACAAGTTCTCTAATTCCATTGGAATCTCGATGCTAGCTTCGAAAGCTAGCATAAGCTCCAGGAAGCAGCTGGATCTTATGCTAGCTCTAAGTTTCAGTGACATTGGGCAAACTTATGAACTTCAAACTTTTATTTGTAAAGCTAATAGGAGATAGCATTTGGCAAGTCTTGTTTTTCCAGCCTCTGCTGTGATGTGTTGGCTACGTCTTGTCAAGAAAGCGCTACATACATATTGTTGTTGTCTTCAACAAAACTGGTTACAAAAATTTGGTCAACAACGCTAGTGCTTCTGGTGAAACCTTCCACACTTAAAGACGAAGTGACCTTATATCAGAGTTAGCTAGAAGAACTGCCTGTATTCGTCCATGTAGCTCTGTAGCTAACCTCTCCAAGAAAAACCATGAAATGCTAAGTTTTCCTTTCTGTACATTCATGTAGCAGTTTGCCTGTTTCATAATTGCTTTTTACGGCAACTGACCATCATTTGGTTGTTTTTTGTCTCATGGTGTACCTGCGAAAAGTGCAGGACATCCAAACTATTTAATTTTTATTTGTTGTAGCTTTTGCAGAGAACTGTTCTTTCCCCAGGCAGTTCTTTAAGGTTAATGTTTGTTACCAGTTTGATTCAGCTGACAGAGGGAGAATAAGAAAACTTTGATTATTCTATACAAAAAAAAATAATAAAAAAAACAAGGGAAAATAAACATAAGAATCCTCCAAGAAATAATTTAAAAATCCTCTCACATGTCACATCCAAAGGAAACTTTGCATTTTCCGCCTGGAGCACAATCAGAGTCGGCACAAATGTCTTTTATCTCAAAATTTCTCTGTCAGAAACTTTACATCCACTCCCCCACTTGAAGTTCACGTCTCCTGTTTCTCTGCCTGCAGGTTCGTCAGGGAAACTTTGGCTTGACGAGGGCAATGAAAAATTGGTGACATTTGGAGGAAAACGACGGCTTCGTGGGGCATGCTTTGTAAAATGGCTGGAGGAAATATAGACGCCAAAACTATAATGGATGTGCTGGACCTGAAAATAACCTGCGTTTCTCCTTTAAGAGAAATGTTGATGTTGGGCGTCATTGTCCTGCTGCATGTTGGCACGGAGGGGATCGCAGGCAGCCTGTCAAGCAGTCAATATTGACTCAGCTGTTGTGTTGATTGCGAGTGGCGCGCCTGTGCCTGCGACTGAGTTACCGAGCAGCATGCATCCTGCCATGCGGTTGCTTCTTTTTTCCAGTTCGAGGCCATAACGGGCACCCGCCGATCCCACATCGCTAATGCAGCCACGGGACGGTGGGGGAAATGCAAGGTTTCGGCTAACGGCGTAGGCATCTAGATCAACAGTCGTGTCGCGCATGTGCAGCACATTCCTCCAGCCAAAGCTCGGGAATCAAACAGAGAAGGTAAACATCGGAGAAAGACACCAGAAGGAGACAGAGCTGAGGGAGGGTCGGGGGGATGGAGGGGAGGCAGGGGGGAGAACAGTCGGGACGTTTCGGACATACAGAGAGTTGTGGTTCTACTTACATTTGCAGCCATTTTCCCACAAATAGCCGGGTAGGCACTCCTGACACTTGGGGCCCGTAGTGCCCTCCTTACATGTACAATATCCTGTGCCATTACAGTGATCACTGACTGAGCCAGAGGGATTACAATTACACTCTGAAAAAACAAGACACACACACACACAGGCTGGAGAACAGGGTGGTGCTTTGACTTCCCGCCACACGTCTAGGATTCTCACAGCTTCTCGAGTTCTGTCAGAGGCATCGGTAAATTAGAATATCGTAGGAAAAGATTTAAAAAAATAGATTTATTACACCCAGAGGGATAAAGTTCAAGCATTTATTTCTGTTAAATGTGATTACCCTGGCTCATAGCTAAGAGAAATCATGAGTCAACACAGGAACGCTGCGGCTTACTCCACCGTTGCCCAGCAGACATTCATCAACGGCATCCACAAGGAGGGCAGGGGTCGCTAAGTGTTATTCCTAAAGAAGGTTGTTGCTCACAAAATTGCGTGAAGGGAAGTTAATGGAAAGCTAAGTGTGGCACCTATTGAACAAGCAACAGGGACAGGGACACAATCTTGAGAAAACTTTGAAGCAGAGTGCTTTAAGACTTTTGGGGAGATTCATAAGATTTGAACTGCAGCTTGAGTCAGAGCTTCAAGAGCAAACACACAAAAACTGCTTCATACCTAGTCGCTCCTGAAGCAGAGACATCAGAAGCATCTTGCAAACTTTTACAAAAATACTGTGTATTTGTTAGTCTTAACAAAAATATCTGTTAAAACTGCCACTATGTTCTGATGGTATATAATATGAGACAGATAATCTGTGAAAACAAAGAGTTCTCGTACTGGCATCCGGAGAAATACACCTCTACACTCAGTGGAAAACAACCAGAGCAAGGAGGAGGGTCCTAGTGTTGTCAATCATGCTTGTATATGCGCAATTCAAAGTGCTAGTGGCGGAGGAACAACTTACCAGTTGAGGAAAACTGTTTATCTGTCATCATCTGTGGCCAAGCTAGCTAGCGTTGGCATTCATGACAGATGCCGCTGTGAGGAGCTAGCTATATCACAGCAGGAAGCAAGGTGGAGGGGGTGAGCAGCACGTACCGGAGTGTGATTGAGAGGGCAGAGATTTTTCACAGATTATCTGCCTCATACTGTCGCCGCATAGTGAAAAGGTTTAACAAATATGCAAAAAGCTTGTTGTTTTTATAAAATTTACATACTTCAGCTTTAAGCACAAAAGATAATATTTTCATAAAGAAGATCATCTTAATTGGCATTTTAATTGGAGAATAAAGGTCATGGAGTTGGGAGGAAGAGTGGAAATGCTTTACAAGCTTCTTGAGATCTAATAACAAAATGTTCACATTTTGCAGTCATTTTGGGAGCAACGTCATCTGCATGTGTTTGTTGGTTGTGCTTTGATTAAAGTCCAAAGGTAGCACAGCCATCTCACAAGAAACTTTAGAAAACTTCAGGTAAAACTGAAGTATTCAGTACCTGCTAATCAGAGTCATCAAAATGACCAGAAATACAAGCATATCCCTTTGTGTGTAATCAATCTATAAAACACATGGATTTTCCTTTTTCAAACTAAATATTAAATAAATAAATGGCATTTTCCGTGATATTCTAATCCATGGAAACAAACCTGTGCTTCTAATAGGAAAGGTCTGACTAGAGTTCAAGAATTTACACAGTGGAAAATGCTACCATTTCAACGGTAATGAGGACGGAGAAAATGAGCAAAGAATGAAGTAGAATTCAAATGCATGAGCACCTTAAACACATGACAACATATCTGTATTGAATTTGTCATTAAAACGAGAACCTAGCATGCAATGAGCTTTTATGCAAAGCAATATCAGTAGATCTGATTTCAGATGAACTGAGGAGAGCCTATGTGAGCATGCGTCTGTAAAAGTCACAATCATTCATACAGAGATAAAGATGAACAGATAGAAGATGGAGGACAGTGTGGAACAAAAAAATGTGAGAACTGTACATTGAAATGGGCATTGTTGTAATAAATTCCTTCATTCTAACTATAATCTGGAAAATATGTACGTCTTTCCTTGCTGAAACTGACGGAGACGGGTGGTCTTAACCAAAGCTTTACCGTGAAAAGAAACCAAATAACCTCTTGCGTCTCCAGTGACCTACGCTTAATTGACCTTTCCACAGAAACTAGAACACTCTGCAGTCAAAGTGACAGCTATTTTGACAGTCCCTGACTAAAACATTGCACCTTAATGTGGCTGCGTTGCATGTGGCTTCACCTGAGTGACACCCAGGGGTCAGGCGAGAGGAGAGAGGTGACAGCATGTGACAAACTGGCGGGTCAGAGAAAGAGAGTCAGGGTGACGGCGAGCTCGGCACTCAGTAACGCCTCTGTGACTCTTAATACCAAGTGACGGGTTTCAGCTGCTCCTCCTGAGGCCATTTCATGTATATGACATATGCACTTGCCTGGCATCTTTGACTGCCTGTGTGACTTCTCTGGGAAAAAAAAATTCTCTCAGAACTCATGTTACCTGTCAGACTTCCCCCTCAGGATGTACAAATGCACCTGACACTCGGAGCTGTGAATTCACACTGCCGATACTTGGAAAATATTTCAGTAGGGAACCAAGCTATTACCTCGGGAGTTACATGAGTTGTACACAGAGCAAACGTAGACGTGGTTTGAAGAATCTTTGTATATGAATTGCGACAAAAACAGAAGAACGAGGTGATAAAGGCCTCTTTCTTTATGTTGTGTACTACAAAAATGTGGGCATTAAATAGCCGGCAAGTGAAGTCCAGAGATTTAATTTTTTTTTAACTAGCTACAGGGTGACAGTCACAGTTTGTTAGCATACCTGCTAACAAATGCTGTTTGACATTTTGGGAAATATCAAATAATTTTGTCAACTTCAATCCTTGTTCAGCTAGCTTAGCTCTTTACTCCGCCTTGCTGTTTGAATCACACATTTAGTGACGATAAATAAATAAATTGGAAATCCAGAAATGGCCAAGACAAAGAATTGGCAAACGTTTAGCTAAATGTGCATACATTTCAAGTGTAGCCGTTTCGCTAGGTACCTACAGTCTAACTAGTTATTACATTAACTAGTTTTCTTATCCATGCTAACATTTTTGTCATGTTCAATCCTTGTTCTTAGGTTTTTACTACCTCCAACTGTTGAACTACACCATTAATGAAATTTTTTTTTTTTAAATTATAGTTTGGAAATTTAGAGATGATCGAGACACACACTTGGCAAACATTCAACAAAATGTTTGTAAATTTTAAATTGAGCTGTTTCCTCTAGAAAGCCACAGTGTAGAGCTTTCAAACTTGTTAGAAAAATAAAATTTTTTGAATTTTATTTTTTATATGCTCTTTTTATATAAAACCCCCCAAGTATGCTAAAATCCTTGCTTAGTTTATTTCACACTTTTTGATTACGAACTAACATTTCAAACATAATTGCATCACACTAGCTAAGAGCTGAATGTGCAACATCAAAATTTAAACAGCCAACAACATCAGTCTTGCCAATACATCTTAAGCATAAAAGACGCTAAAACTACGTCAACATGATTACCGTAGCTGCACTATTGTGCCAAAAAGAGTGGAGAAAAGGAAAAGGAAAGAGGGAGACTCTGAGACATGAGGACAGGACAATGGACTTGGATGACGCATTGGTGGAGCATGAAGTGACACTACCTTTTAGGAGTCAAAGACAGGAAGTGAGGTGGAAAAGGGGTGAAGCCTGATGGCAGTGAAGAGGGCCAGGTGGGGGACTAACCTATGCACACATTTTCATCGTCCAGTTCTGCTGAGGCATTGCGGTAGTAGCCCAGCTTGCACAGCTGGCAGTGCTGGCCCCTAGTGTTGTGCTTGCAGCTCACGCAAATGACGGTGTTTAGCACCTCGAGGTAGCTACATCGGTTGGAGTGGCCGAAGCATTCGCAGTCTTGCAAGAAGAGAGGAAGTGTGGAGGGAAGAGACGGGTAAAAGAGGGTTGAGATGTTCGTGCTGCGAGTGCTACAGCGAAGGGTAAGCATAAGTCTGAGCGCGAGGCGCCATGGCATGCGAGATGAAAATGCTGATGCTGCATGTCGGAGGTGATGTCGGTAGATCACTGTCAGTCTGGCAAAGGTACAGCCAGAGTTAGAAACACACACAATCACAAAAAAAATATATATATAAAAAAATAAATTTGCATTGTTAGTAGGATCTGAGAGGTCACATTACTTCAAGCACATCACAGCACAAGGCGACAAAGATGGTACAGAGACATGATAACAACTCAACATCACAAAGCATAAGGCAGGTCAAACCATGAATGAAGTGGGCATTCAACTTCGCGTGGGTGGTAGGAAATTATTTTTTCTTTTTGCTTTCCTTGATTGGATTCTTAATAAATTTGTTAGCTCAACGTAGAGATGTTCACAAGTTTTCCAAGTCAAGAATCAAGTCTGTCACATCAAGTATCTCTAGTCTCTAATAACTGAGATTAACATTCTCAAATCAGACACATGCATAGTGTACCTAACCCACCAAAACTTAGCAGGTTATTAATTGATATTGGTAACATAAAGTGTATAATTCTTCAATTATATTGGGTACACAGGCTATTTATTTCCCTTACGCTGAGTTGGAGATTTTGCCAGATTATTAGCAAACCTTGTTCTTAATCAGCTTTTAAACACTTATTTTTTAGGTGTAAACTCTAAACAAGGTATTAAATAAGGAGCTAGGCATAATGTGGAGAGTGAATGAAAAGCAGTATTGACATTTTAGAATAAACAGAAGTGTCTTTACAGTGACGATAGCTTTATTTCATTAAGCTAACATCATTCCCTACCAGAATTATTCAAATGCACTGTAATTTTCGGTAAAAATTACAGTGCATTTTTTTTTTACATGCACTGTAAAAAAAAACGCAGTGCATTGATGTTCTTGGTTGAACAGAAATTAATCAAATGCACCCTTTAGTCCAAGAGTATGCACAGTTCTGTTTGAGCTTGTCGGACAACAAAAGTTGATCAGGTAAAGAACCAACCGAATTCCCGAGTCTTTGAAGCACAAATCTAAGTCTAAATTTGTTGTTTTCTTTTTCTTTTTTTTGCAATTTAATTGCAACTCCAGTCAGACTCTTTTAATACCACCTAACACCTGTGAAATGATTGATATATTTAACTAAAACAACCTTGATTCACAAAGTAAGTTGAGAATAATCAAAACCTAAAATAATGTTTTCTAAGAACCATAACAGAAGTCATGTCTAAGAGGAAGTATGAAGTTGAAGGGGATTTTCAGAATGGGTAGTCTTTGTAACTTCATGGTGGTGCTTCATAAGGCATAGCAGTTGGTCGGAGAGCAACCCTATCTAAACGCTCTCCAAGTGAGGTCCAGTCTGTCACACCGAGTGACTGCTGACACATTATGTGGCACAGCTCAGACAGATGTGACCCTTAAGCCTTGTTGGCA
The DNA here is from genome assembly GCA_903066815.1 of Brachyrhaphis roseni. Classification (NCBI taxonomy): domain Eukaryota; kingdom Metazoa; phylum Chordata; class Actinopteri; order Cyprinodontiformes; family Poeciliidae; genus Brachyrhaphis; species Brachyrhaphis roseni. The sequence continues at coordinate 37,124 of CAEFZY010068077.1, forward strand.
ACCGAGTACACTGACAGCCTCGTCAAGGTTTCAGAACAGGGAAGGTTAGCAGATGGAGCTTTCTTCCAAGGGATTGCTGTTATTAAGGATCTGTATTGAGGTCAGTTCTCTCAGTTCGACCGACACCAACCTGACCGGTGCTTGAAAAAACACAAAAGGCGCAGAAATTCGAGTTCCTTTCTGCCTCCCGTCTGAGTCAGCCGGTCCTAGCTGAGCGTGAGCTAAAACCCTTCCACGTTACACGCCTCACTCCTTCAGACATAGTCCCACAAGACAAATATTCTCCCTTGCCTAGAAATAGGCTAAGGTCATAAATCATGCACGCATTGGGGGGAGGGCTTGGTGAGGGAGAAGGAACGTTCCCCAAAAATAGTCGTAGCAAAAGAAATGACTCCTTTCATAGTGTTTAGAATCCAATCTCTGTAAGAATGAGACTTTCATGTGCTGTTTTTGCCGAAAGCCATCAGTCCAGCTCTGAGCTGAAGGTACAGACGTAAGATTTTAGAGCTGTCTGGCACTGTGGTGCAAGGATCAGGGAGGTTACAAGTCAACATAAACACACACGTGGGGGTGTGGGTGGGTAGGAGAAAGGCTGCGGTGTCATCTGGGGACGATGCACGAGTTCCAGAGCTCCTACCTCGCTTGCTGTTTGCAGCGTGGACAGAAGGGGCAGTGGACAATGCAACTTGAGGAGCTACTGGACGGATTAAAAGAAGAAAACAAACGAATGAAAGAAAACATACTGCAATCAAATATAACACATGAAATGTCAGAGAAAAACAATAATAATAATAATAAAAACAGGCATTGTGCCCAATAAAATTGTAAAAGTAATAAGAAGAAGAAGAAGAAGAAGAAAAAAAAAAGGGCAACGTGTTCGATGATGACAAATGATGGCAATGACAAATAAGGAGATGTGTGCCAGGTGGAGCTGGCTGAGTGCAGCAGCATCTGCTACGAATGCCCTCGATCAAGAACAATAAAAATCTCATTGTTCCTTTTCAGTACTTCATTTCATTACTAATAACTTTGTGGGATTTACCACCCTGGGTGTGTTTCCCCCAGACAGAAAGTATCCATTCAAAAAGCTTTCTACTCAATATGGGGCAAATAAACCAAAAATGCTCCGGTTCTAAATTTGTGCACCTTTCCACTAACCAGAAACTAACCAGCCGTGAACACACCTATCTATTGATTTATGTTTACAAGTGAGGAAACTAACCAAAGGTCAAATAAATATAATGTCCAACCTTCGCTTTTTGTACTTCATAAGGCCTGAACATGTACTATTTTTGCATTCGGAAACAGATCGATGTCGTGGTGTTGAAAAGTTTTTTCCCTCTTACAAATTTCACATTTTTGCTTTTTGTCGCAGATAAATGTTTCAGGTGACCAACGAAATTTAATATCTGGCCAATTTCACAGATAAAAAGCTGCTTCCAACTTGGCGCTACGTAAAAAGAAGAGATATCTGGCACAATTCCTATTGGGTTGTGAACAATTTTAGGCTAAACTGCAAAACTTCTCTTGACAACATGACGTAGGGGAAAGATCGCCAAGAGCAACACATCCAGGGCAAGTTGAGAAACAGCAGCACTGCCATCTATCAATCTATGAAGGGATACAATGTCATTTCTATGACTCCAATGAACCATGTTAAGAGACATTGTCAACAAATTAAAAAATCATGGAAGAGTTGCAACCCTTCCTGGGAGCGGCTGGCCCACCTAAAACATTCCAAAAGCACTGCGACGGCACGCAGGAGCCCAGAAAACTAGACCGTTCTGTAGATTTCATTTGCATCAGTGCACATAATCCAAGAGCTTTTATCTTCTTCAGAAGGTGGATGGCTTGGCTGGACAGAGAATGCCTTCAGTACAGCAGAATAATCTAAACACAGGAGCGAGGGTTTTTGTTTTTGGACAGCCTTTCTCCATGAATAAATCAAATTTAACTATCTTTGTTGATAGACATTGTTTCACTGAAACATTTAAGTTTGACAAAAAAGTAGAACGCAAGCGGGTATTTTTTAAGGCTCTTTACATGATGAGTTAAACAAAGATGAGCTTGTCATCTGCATATAACTTCACCAAAAACCCTTTCAGGTTTTTCAGCTGATTAGATGCTACTTTCTTGGAACCTCTTATCCTAATGTACACATATACAGTCCAAATATTGAAGGCTAGAAATAACAAGGCATCGTGGAGTACCTCACTAAATCTAGAACTGTCCTTTAAACCTTTATAACAGCAAAATAAGCAGATAATCTTTCTCTCGAAAGTGGAACACAGCACTTTTGGCTACTGAGAGCCAGTTTTGTTGATATACCATACAAAGACCTAAAATAAATGAATCTGTGGAAAAGGTAACTGGTGTCACAATCTTAAATGCCTACCTTCTTTTCGGTTAGCAACACCTAGAGATGAGACATTCGGCCGTACTGCGTGCAATTAGAAGAAATAAGGAGTTATTCATGTGCCTTCTGTGTGAGTCACTTAACATATTGTCTACGGGAAGGGGAGGTGTGGGGGGCTACGTGGTCGTTGACACAGACAACTGGAGACATGAAGATGTCCGGCATGACTCAAATCAGTAGGTCGGGGAATCTGCAAATACAAATGGGGTGCAGGGCTGACATGGACGAGCAAGGAGAATGCATCCAAAGACCCTTTAAAAGGACATTGGAACAACGTTGTATGTAATTGGCGTGACTGTTGGGTGCGTGTGTGCAACAATGAGCACAGAACTAAAGAGACAAGAGATGAAACTCTCTTAAATGTAGCATTTCATACATGATTTATGTCGAGTATCTGATACTACGTATGGCAAATGAAGACTTTAGGGGGCATTTTGTTTAATTCATCACATTGACTTTGTAATCAATATCTAATTATGGCGTATTTCTGGTGGAGGAATAACAATGAATAAATAATGGCAGGTGCTGGCACTTGGAATGACGGACTGCTGTGGGTAGCATAACCTCATAATTACATACAAGTCAGTATTTCCGTGTCAGGGAAATACTTTGCGGTTGGAAATGGAGAGGACTCAGCCAAACGGGGAGGAATCCGGATAACTTTTCCTCATTGTGCCCCTTTATCTCTTCACTTGATCTTTCTGTCCTTTCGCTATCGACTCCATGAATCATGCAATCTTTCCCAATTAACATCCAGCGGTGTCCTGGCAAGGAGCCTATTTCCCTAACTATGCATGCGAAAAGAATATGAGACCGGTTCATGAGGCGGTCTTTCAATAAATGCCTTTTTTTATTTTACTGTGAGGGATACGGGGCCTTGTCAAAGTATCTATATTTCTTTATTGCATTTTTGTCATGTTATAATTGCAAACGTTTATGGATTTTATTGAGAATTGATTGGTTAACAAAAAAAAACATATTTGTAAAACTGTAACTGGATTTTATTAAGTGGTATCAGACGATTAAACGAGACTTTTCACACCACATTACCACCAAAACAAAACAACAAAAAAATCCATTAAAATGTATTGCAGTTTGCAGTCGGAACACGACAAAACGTGAAAAAGTTCAAGGGCTATGAATGTTTCTGCAAGGCCTCGTCAATGTTTCAAATCCCTTTCGTTGGGCCGGAATAAAACAAGACTTTAGCTTTGAGCTCGGTTTATCTACACACTCACAGCAACGTTTGAAGCAAGTCAGATTTACTAGTTATTGATTCTGAATCTGCTTCAGCAGAAGCTTATCAAGTACAGCGTTCTAATCCCTTTATATCTTTATTTCTTTTTTTTTTTTTTAAAGAAAAAAGAATATTTAAAAGCCGTGCTTACACGGAGAGCCCCGTATCACTGCCGACTGTGACATCTCCAGGGGTTTAAAGTCATGTAAGTTGCCGGATGAGAAGCTCTTTGAAATGACAGATTAACAAATAAAGAGCTTAAGAAGCAGGGCACGGCTCATCACCACTCAAACTCAGGTCTTATATCTTACGTGAAGTGCCCTGTTTTTTGTTTTTTCTTTCCACTATCTTTATTTTGTATCCATTGTCGCTCTGAGGAGCGGAACACAAATGACTAGACACGAGGCCGATGAACGCGCTGGCCGGATATACGTTCAATAAGGCAAGCTGATTTCATGTTTGCGATTGATTGGAAGCAACACACATCTGGGTCCCCCCCCAGATAATTGCTCGGCTACGGAGAATATGCAGGTACGGCGAGTTAAATGAGTGGTGACGGATTTTAATCAATGCCATACTCGTAATGAAATGCAATCTAGCAGGGCTGGGATTGTTTTTAAAATATTAATTTCACTTTAATGGTCCGCATTAGGCAATTCTGCCCGGCTTAATAAACTTGAAATAGAATTGGAGAAAAGTCAATAAGGAATTCAATTACCTTCAACCAACAACATGAAAAAGCCTCCAGTCCTTTCAACAACCTCAAGGACGTCATAACCTTTTTGCCTCTCTCCCTCCCCCCGCTGCTTTGCTAATAATGCAGACACAAACTTGATATTTGTTTGTGCTGAAAGCAGCGTCACCCTCTTCTTTCAGCGTGTTTTAGAAAACAAAAGGCAGCCAGCATTTTCAGGTTTTACTATTAGCATCGCTCTGTCGGAGGGGGGGACTGCTGCGACAAGACAGCTAGTCGTGAGAAATCCTAATCCCTTCCTCCTTACCCCATTGGAGGGGCAAGCTTCTGGATAAGAAGTGAAAACTTTGGGTTTGTCTAAATTCTACCTCACCATACCCTCCAAACACACACAAACACACACACCTTTCAGGTTCGACACTCTCCATGTGAAGGATTTGAGGACAACCGTTGGACATGGTGTGGCCTGGCATTTTTGAATGAGATGGAGAAGCTGGATGTGCATACGCAAGCATGTACGAGGACCATGCAAACACACGCGCGCACACACCCACTGAGCTTCTCTCCTGCCATGCACAGAGAAGAGGCACAACTTCTGCAGATGTGATGACGGGGGCAGGCAGTGGGAGATTGTTAGAAGTGGGAGGGAGGGTGTGTGTGTGGACCGGGGCTCGGCTGTGTGTCCATTTCTGACTCGTCTCAACAGCGTCGCACTTTAAAGCGGCATTTTCGTCCGGCGTAAGCCTGATTAAAATGCCACCTGGGGACAATCTGTTTCCATCTCAAGTCCCAGACAAACATGTTCTGAGAAACTGTTTAAATGCGTATCTTAACTTGGGAATAATGACAAAGAGGATGTGAACGGGAGGTTGTTAACTCTCTGTACCATCTACATTCATTCGCATCGCTGGCATAAAAAAGCCTTCAACTAAATCTATTTCATATTGATGTATTGGATTTTTATCAGAATTAAAGTGATGCCATTTTTAACAAAAAACAAATATATTTTTTGAAACACTTTGACTCATTTCTCAAGAATCTTTAGGAAAAGTGGAAGTTTTTGACACAATTATCAATAAAAAAGAAAATGTACTTCATTGTCTGAGTTTTTTTTTTTTTTTACCAAACTGTCTTAAGCTTGAGCGTTGTTTGTGTATTGAAAATTCATAATTTGAAGAAATGAACATATGTAAAACATGCTTATTTTTTACAGAGGCATTAGCAACTAGAAAAAATATGCCAATTCTAGCAGAGAAACTTTAGACTGGTTCTGTCATGTTATGCACCTTTTTTTGGGGGGGGCTAAATCTCTTGTTTCTTCCTCTATAAAATACTTCAGTTACACACTTTTTACAAATTAGATGCGCCCTCAACTGGGACACCAGAGATTTGGTTAAAAAAAAAAAAAAGATAAGAAAAGATGTTTTTTTTGTTTTGTTTTTTATCCATCACTGAGTAAAAGCTCTACTCAAGGTTTCAAAGAAAACCCAGTACAAGGTAATACTACTGTATTGTCTGCTTTAAGGCTTCTTTACCAATTGTGCCAATAAACGTGAAGAAATCCGGAATGACACTGAGTGAACGTGTCACACTAGATTTACTTTAAGCTATTATACCGTTTCTATGCGAGAGCTCAAAACTACATTTCAGATTTATTTCAATTCAATTCAATTAAAAAAAAAATACTTTACCGACACCAAAAGGGGAAGTGAATAAATGAATAATGACCATCGATCAAAATCAAGAAGATGCGGCTGTTTAATCGAGCCATTCGATGTTGGCGAGGAATCGGACAGGGAGGAGGCAATTTACCAATCAATCTGGGAACAGCGAACACCGGCTTAGACGCGGGGAATAAAGAAGATTAAGGAGACTTGAGCCCGGCTGTGCAGGATGCACTTTGGCTTGTTCGATACAGTCGTACGGCTCCTTGCATCACGCAGCCTTCCAGGCAGTGGTAACTTGAGACGTGGCACCTCTTTTCTTGCTCCATCCTCCTCAGGGGGCTGCTGCTTGACGAAGATAATACCAGCCAAGGCGTTTGAGGCTTATATTAAAATGACCCCCCCTCCCACCCTGCACCCACGTGACATTATACTGCCAGAGAGGTCTCGGCACTTTAATAAAGTCTAGATGCCATTTATTTATAATGCATGGGAGACGGAGAGGGGCAAAAAAACCCCCCTAAAAACAAATGACATTGGGCATGCAGAGCCAGGCAAATGCTATCTGGTTGAGTCTGAATGGAGTAAATTAATATGCCTGCATCATGACAATATCGCCTCCAGTTATTGCTCACAGCCTCTCGTTAACACCCCCCCTCCCGCCGATAAAAATGTTAGTCAATACTAGTTGAGAGAGCTTTCGCAGGTAGAGTTGGATCAGAAATGAACACTCGGCGCCACACTTAGGGATGTTCGATGAAGAGCACAACAGCAGGCAAAGCAAAGCAAAGCATCAGGCATTAATAGAGTGCTTTCTTTTTTTTTTTTTTACTTATTTAGTATTAATAGTATTCTGATGCTGTTTACTTACTGACTGGACCAATGTTATTAGGAACACCTGCAAGAGAAGAAGAGAGAGAGGGGGAAAAAAACACACACACACAGCTTAAATGGTTGCATATCATTAGATTACCGGCAGTAAGAACAACATTTGAAATTCAAGAGAGAAAAAGCTGGAAAATCCTCCTCGGCCCTCTAATCTTTACAACGTGATGAATCGTGTCCACCTGAGTTGACGCGCAGGATAGATTTAGAAGTGAGCGTTCTGTCTGGTAATTTGTACCAGTCCGGTTTGCTCCGTTTCTCCTCCTCTGATTTCCCCGTCGATGGCCAAAGTTCTTGTCGTCTAAGCTAAAATCTTAAACACCTGGTTTCAGAGACCAAACCATGTTGCTCTGTGTCTGGCTTAGTCGAAGCTTTTCAGAACCTCCATTTATTGCAATTACAGCTGCAAGTCTAGAGACTGTTTGTTTTGTTTTGTTCTTCTTTTAAAGATAAGCTAGTCTCAGTCAGACTGGAAGAAAAACAGCTGGGGGCGATTTTAAAGTCTTGCCACAGATTCTCAGTTAGAATCTGGGATTTGACTGGGCCACTCTCCATGACTGCAGCTACAGTTCCACTGACCACATAATTGTGCAATTTGACATTTAAAAAATATGTCTAAGGGAAGAAAAAAACAAAAAACAAAACTTGTTTATCTACAAAAAGTTGGCACCTGATCAACAACCAAAAGTTGCTACTGGCGCAAATCACAAAGAAGAAAGTGATGGGAGAATCACAGCATGACTTATCGCGTGATCAACCTTATTTACTTGTGATTTTGATTGAGTTTCTTATTTTATGGAAAAGCCAAATTACACAATATAGTTTTTATTTTGACATTAGTGGAATATTGACAAAGTTTTGCGCACATTTGTAACGTAAACCCCCCACTGTGCGGTTACTGTAAAAGTTCTGGATGACCCTGGAGTTGGTGGAAGTTTTCTTCCGGGACTGCATCAGCCTTCTTAACCCTGATGCAGAAAACCCATCCCCACAGCATGATGGTGCCACCACCACGCTTAACAGTGGGGAAGGTATTTCTAGTCTGAGTCTTCCACCACATGCTGTGTCTTGCTTGTTGGCTAAAAAGCTACATTTTAGTTTCACTCACCTCAATTAACTCGTTCCACATCTTTGCAGTGTATTTTCTGAGTTTGGACTCCTAATGACTTTCTTTAGGCCACTATCCCAAAATATATATATTATCGGAACACGGAGAAGCAGCGTTCAGCTACTCTGCACCTCAAATCTGGAACAAACTTCCAGAAAACTACAAAACAGCTGAAACACTGAGTTCCTTTAACTCAAGCCAAAGAACCCACCTGTTTAGAGTTGCTTTTGACACATTTGATGCATGTTGGTGATTTTGATGATGGCACTGGACAAAATGTTTGTTACTGGTTACTACTATGTTGTTTATACGGCTTTTTATTTGTGTTTTCACGGCTTAAAGAACTTTGAACTGCCTTGTTGCTGAAATGTGCTTTGGAAATAAAAATGACTCGACTTGGAACGCTCTGTTCAATAAAATTAAACTACTCAATGTAACTAAATGAGTAGCTACTATTTATTCAGACAATAGTTTGCATTCCACATAAAGTCTGGATGCAAAATATTGAAAGTTTACGATTGTAATGTGACAAATTGTGACTCAATCCAAAGAGGTATGAAGAGTTTCATAAGGCTTTACTACAAATACAGTTGTAAATGTCTAACTCCAACTTTGACAGCAGAGCAGGGCGTGTCTCGTCCTGCCCGTCCGCCCCTCCATCGAGCAATTTCTTGAGCCTGGCGGCCACTGAGCAGATAATACAATCTGTCTCATCCCCATAGTGACCAGATCTCTGCCGCACCGGGACGCCGGGCTGGCTGCGGATCTGAGGAGACCGAAGACGTTCAATTCCTCAACCCGAACCAGCCACGGTTTCTCCGTTTCATCTCAGTTCAGCTTGTAATCAGCGCCGCAAACGCGACGATGGAATTTCCTGTCAGCACATCAACGCCGGCCGGAGTTTTTCTAATCATCTCCTTCTGGATGGAAGCCCTGCCTCACATCCTCACATGTCCTGCCTTCCCTCAACGAGGCAGCTTGCCCAATGAAAAAAAAAAAAACAAACAAAAAGAAAAAAAAACAAAAAAACAAACAAGCACCTCTCCATGGGGAGAAGAAGCATGCTGGGCATTTGGAGACATGCTTGCACGTTTCTTTCAAGCTGGAGGAGACGAGATGAGACGCTCGGATCTCGTGTGTCTTCCTCACGCCGTCGCACCTAAAGCAGAGGAGGGAAGGTGTGCGGGAATCTCAGCGTGGCCTCGATTTTACGCGACGGAGATGAACACGTTCAAGCTCTGGAGAGGAGGCAGAGGGGGGGAGCGGTGAGGATTTTCACGAGTTGTTTGTGTACGCGGACTTTGATCCAGCTGCTGTCATTCAGTCGGTTCGTCCCTTGATCTGTGCCTGCCAGTGATGTTTAGACGCCAAATATGCGAACCGTCAGAGCTGTGAAGTGCAGGTGGCCACGCCGACATACGGATCGCAAACCCTCCGGCGGTGGAGGGGTGGGCAGATGCTCAGGCGCGGACGGGAAGGACAGGGCAAGGGTAACCGCCATCACGCGCACTGTGGAGCAGCGGAACAACGGGACAGCAGAGGAGCAGCAGAGAGCGCGATTTCGGATAACACAAGTGCATTGTGGTCACCGGCGTCCAGGAAGTCACCTTTGAGGAGACAGAGACATGATGCAAGAATGTCAATCTCATCACTTCCTGTATTACAACATTTCAATACAGGATCACCCTAATTGATTTCCAGAAAGGAAAAATAGTGATGGTAGTTGAATCTATAAAAATGTCATGCAGTGTTTGCAAACATAAATAATATTACATCATTACAATAAGAGTTAACATAGAATTTGAATAGCAGCCTCAGTCCACTGTCATACAGCTGGACCTAAAAAGATGAGGATATGCTGAGGAGTTAGATTTAAAGCTGCAGTACGTAACTTTTAAGAAGAAATATGTTTAAGCTATCACTTTGTCACTATGACTGTATAATATGAAACGCAAGTGAAAAAAATTGAGCTCCTTCATTTCCTCTCTGTGGTCCTATTGCCATCTGCAGAAATACACTGATTGGCTTGGAACAACCAATCAGAGCCCAGGAGGAGGAGGGTCTTAACGATGTCAATCAGCTTTGTGTTCACGTTGCTCACACACTCCACCTTTTTACTCCACCTTTTACACAGCCGGTTGACCACAAGAGAGCTAACCAGGAATGCCGAGGCTTGTTAGCATGGCTACGTAGGACATTTTTCTTCCACTCAACTTTCCAATATTATGCTTAGATTCAGAACTTTATGAACACGGCCTTTCACAATGACATTTGTGGGGCATGTTGACAACTATCTGCTGCAACAGTTTAACCTGATATTGCGTAGGCCATGACGTAACTTATCCTTCATTAAATTAACATTAAATATTTGATGACTCTCATGTAGTTTCCTAAATCTCTGAGAAACCCAGAACGAACAAAATGAAAGGCTTCAAATATACCACTCTGTGAGAAATCAGTTCATATACTACATGCGCTTCAATTTTGGAAATGAATTACTGAAGAAGTTAACCTTTTGAGGATATATATTCTAATTTAAGGTAAGTCAGCAGTAAAAGTTTAATTTTCCAAGTGCCTGCATTTAGATAGAGAACGTCACTTTTAAACAGAAATGGTTAAAAAACCGGCTGTATAAACCCACACACCAAATCATGAACATTTGAAAGTTTCATTTTAGCCAACTGGAGTTTTCACATTTTATTTTTCGCACTTAAATGAATTTCTGAAAGAAGAAATTTCTTTCACACAGCAGAAAAGCAAGCAAAGCAAAGCATTTAAAATATTTACAAAGTAAACAATAAAGTGCCAGGACAGTCAAGGCTGCAGGATCTTTAATGTTTCTACGCCAGATTTTGTTGCTCGGCATCAAACCCCCCCAGTCACTACTAAACTTATTTTTTTGGAAATAGACTTGATGACCTGTGTTGCCATCCTAGGAGACCTAGATCTATTTTTATTTATTTATTTTTTGCCGTGGCGATTTATCGTACAAAATAAAGCAACGAGAATGAAAAGAAAACTGTACTTACAAGACTTTAAGCATCTGGTTGAGCAATAACACACACACACAAAAGCTATCCGCATCAAATTTGGAAGATTAGCAGGGGCCGACTACATTAGGTGAAGGATAGAGAGGAAAGAAAAAATGGCTCTTGCTGGTTATTTTCCTGCATACTCTCGTTAGTGTGCAATAAGAAACAGGTTCACCGTTTGAGCAGAGGCTCCTCGTAGCAACGATATTCTGCTTTCCCCGACCAGCTTTCCTTCGTATCAGCCAACGCTCCATTTACAGTCGCTAAGACGACAGGAGAAGAGTGCAGTGATAAAGCCGGCACTGTTGCTGCGTAACAAAGAACCGGCTAAACGTTTTAACATGTATGCCACACAGTAAACAGAGGTGTTAATCTGCTTATGTTTATGGTGCGACGGAGTATGCCACGACACTTTTTCACCCGCAGTCTTCTGTCGAAATAATAGTAATAAAGAAGAAAAACGAAACGGGAAGCCGTCCGCTCGACGACAAGCGAGCGTCCGTCCATCCGTACGGATCGACTCCTCAGGCTGTGGCTGAGTGAAGTTTGACCTTTCCTTCCAGGTCATGCTCCCGAGCACCAGTGGCCTGTCAGTGCAATTACCCGCTGCTTTATGAACAACCTGCGGGGCACGAGCGCATCCGCGGATCCCATGTCGGGGTCATTCGATTAATTTTCAATCACCGTCAATTTCAATCCTCTTCACCTGCCCGGCCGTGCCATTACAGGCCACGGCTGCAATCTAATTTGGTCCTATCGCACAGGAAGAGCATTAAGGGCTGCTTATGTTGACGGTGCGCTCCATTGATTTCTTTTTCCTTTCTTTGTTTTTTTTTTTTTTTTTTTGCATGCTGCGCAGAGATCAGGGCGGCGAGATGCTGGGGAGGAAACAGGATCTCTGAGGTTTGAGCGAGTCGCCTCATGTGACGGGGTCAGCACACGCCACACATGGACACGAATACAAATGGAGGCAGGACAGAAAATAAACTACGGCCTGAACAGAAAAAAGGCAACAAGCGATTAGAAATAAATCTTAAAGGGGTGGTGTTATGTAAAATCGTGTTATCATGTAATTTCTTCATCAAACACATACCTGGAGTGTTGCTATGATTCGCTCATGCATGTTTGATAAATCCTTTAATCTCCATGGCAACAATACAACTGTACAACTGTACAAATACAAATGGATACTCATTTATTTTGCGTTCAGTTATTCATAAATGTTTGTTTTTCATATGTAGAAAACTTGCAACAAGATACTCTTGTGAGTTTTGACTTAACTGAATACTAGTCCATGTCATACAGTTAACATTTCTATTAGAGACATTTTTGAAAAACCATACATCGAAAATACTTTTCTTACAGTTTCATAGTGATTTTCATCTACACTGTTTTTTTTTTAACCAATAAAATCCCCCAAAAATTACGTTAAACTTTGTGTTAGTAATGAGACCAAATAGAAACGTCTTCAGTTGCAAAACTGCACAAAAATGGCAGAAAATCAAAAAGTCAACATAAGATGCTGGTTTTATGCATTTCTTATTCTGTAGTGATACTTCATGTTTATAAGTCTATGTTTATTATTGTCAATGGGATTAGAAGGAAATTAGCCACTTGATTATAATCTCATGTACTTACATTAGTACGTAATGCTCTGTTTTTAAAAATAAACTTGAACTAAAAAACCCCCCCAAAAAACAGAACATCTCCAATCAATGGGGATGTAGGTGATTGCTGCTCAACAAATCAGCTCCAGGTTGCAGTGAAACACGTTTCTTTTTTCTGAATATCACACTTCAGTATATTTGACCTACATTCTGTTTCTCCTCTGCATATCCTTCCACCAGCTCTTATTGCTTCCTGCAGAGTGAGCAGACCTGCTGCTGAAACTCATCACATTCTTGTGTCGATAACGTTTGGCTGATGACATGAACGTTGGTGTCATTACATTGTTTCTGTCGGCATTCATCCCCCTCTGACCTTCACCTGTTTGCTTTGGCGCAGCCGATCGACAGCTCTGGAAAAGGGGCTTATCTGCTGAAATCCTCCCGCCCACCACCACCAGCACCGCCCCGAAGGCAAAGTTAGTAATTACTTTCCCCTGGCCACCATCATTTTATAGCAATCCATCATCATCTGGGACCTCTTTGGCTATACAGAGCCCCGTGATGGTGACAGGCGTCGCTAACCGGTCGGCAGCGGCGTCGGCTGCCAGAACACGATTTGATTGAATTCCTCAGGAGCAAAATTACGGGTTTGCGACTAGCCGGAGCGCTCCGTCTCGCCGACTCCGTCTCAACGTGTAGATCTGAATTAAAGGTGGCAAGCTTTAAAGTGGCCTGCAGCTAAGTTGGGAGAAGGACAACTTAAGATTTGAGAGAGGAGAAGAGGTGCAACGCCGGAAAAAAAAAAAAATCCAAGGATAGACGGAAAAGAAAAAAATATATATTTGAAAGACAGATTAGCGTCACAGCTACACACTTCTGAGATGTGGAAAAGAAAGTGTAAACAAGGTTGTTCTCTGGGGTACAAAAAAAAAAAAGAAAAATTGTGCCAGAATGGGTAGAGAAAGAGCAAGATAATGGAGGAGAGCAGCAGGAGGAGGAGCAGGATGACAGGATGCACAGAAAAATAAAAATAAAAACAAGCGTCACTTAGTTTTGCAGAGAAACAGAATTGGGGTAAAATAAAGGCCCAAATAATGGAGGAGAAAAAAAAAGACGCAGTGAAAACATAAACCAAGTGGTTGCGTTTGAATGCATTTAAAACCGTACATTGGATGACAATAGGAGGCAGCTTTACAGAGAATGTTCTAAAACTTTAAACAAAGAACAAATTTTAAGATGAAGCAGAAATCAGAAGTCGGATTTTCTTGCCGAGTCAAAAACGAAACATCTGATTTTCCTTTTTATTAACTATTTGATCACTCCAAGCGGCCTCTTTGGACCATAGTTCTCTTTTTTCTTCTTTTTTTAAAGTAAACTCTCATTCATGCGGCTGGTTCCATCCTGTTTTTGTCAGCTCGTTAATCTGAACGCCTGACAGGACACATTCAAGTTTATCTGAAAAGCACATTTCAGTGACAAGGTGGTTTGAAACTTCTGACATCATAAAAACATTGAAACAAGCAGTAAACATTACATTTTGGCAAGTACCATTATCAAAATCATCAATACACACCAAATATATTGATCAATGTTCCAGTTATTATGAGTCTGAAGCAACTCTAGAGAGGTGGGTGTCTTGCTTTGATTTAAAGGAACTCAGTGTTTCGGCTGCTTTGCAGTTTTCTGGTAGTTTGTTCCAGATCTGTGGAGCATAGAAGCTGAGTGTCGCTTCTCCATGTTTAGTTCTGGTTCTGATGAAAGTTTCATTAAGATAGACCTGACAGCAGAGAGTTGATTCTATCAAATATCCTTCATGACTTGAGGGGGGAAAACAATGGTTTCAATTAAAACAGGAATCAGCCAATCAGAGCTCAAGAGAAAAAGATACAGGAACCAATTTCGGCCAGGAAAAGCTTGGCTGTTGCATCTCTAAATCAAACTGTTAATTTAAGATAAAATTCATATTAACATGTCTTGATGTTAAATTATTAGAAAAGGTAATTAACAAAACAAAATATGCAGATTTTCCCGCTGAAGCGTCCTGGATTGGGTTTGTTTAGTACATCCTGACGTAAACGATCACCTTGAGAGTTCATTAGTCCCCATCCGATGCAGTTCATCGCAGCCTTTTTGTGGCAAAAAACCTGCGATGAACTGAAAAAGCTTTACAAGAACCTAAATGCAGACACAAAGACACATTTTTTTTTATAACATAAAGTCTTTTGTTCATCCGGCATCTCATCTCACCGCTGAAATTCTTCCGCCAAACAACGAGACCAACACCTCCCATTTGGACAAAAGGAAGAGATAATCAGATTCCAGCGGCTGGCAGCTGTTCATTAGCACCAGACCAAAGAGCTCTTTGACGGCTGTGTGGTATTTTTTTACTCCTTGTTGTGTCTGCTGATGTGACGCCGCTCCGTCTTGTGATGCTCGCCTGGACTACGGCGAAAAGCAGGATGTTGATGACGACGTGGCTGCTCTTCGTGTGCAGGGGATCAATTATGAGGCTCAGGGCCTTTACTGCTTTGATCAATACAGATTCATGAAGTCGTGGGGCTGCGGCGTCAGAACCGGGGTCTCTCAATCCTGCTCTGACAAGGTAATCTACTCGTTTAGTCGCCACGCAGACAAACAAGAGGACTGGATGCTCAGAAACGAGGTGCAGAATATGTAAAGAGTCTAAACATTGGCTAGAAAGACTCCTTTGGTAAGCGTCAAGCGTATATGTTGAACTCTAATATTTACCCGCTATGTGAGGACAATGATTGCATTATGACTGGAGGCTGCTTTAATAATCTCAAAAACTGAATGCTCACAGAGCTGTTGTCATGCAGTAAATTTACATGTTAAGAGAGGTCACAGCATTTAAGTTTCTTTCATTTCTCTCACAAGAACTTATCTTCAAATGTGTGAAAGGTGAATACATGTTTAGCTGATGGATGGATGGATGGATGGATGGTAGGGGCGTAACAGTACAGGAATTAAGAGCAGAAAATTTTCAGTACATGGGCAGTGGTGCGGGCTCTTTCTGCACGGAGTTTGCATGTTCTCCCTGTGCATGCGTGGGTTCTCTCCGGGTACTCCCACAGTCCATAAACATGACTGTTAGGTTACTTGGTCTCTCTAAATTCATCCTAGGTGTGAGTGTGTGTGTGCATGGTTGTTTGTCCTGTCTGTCTCTGTGTTGCCCTGCAACAGACTGGCGACTTGTCCAGGGTGACCCCACCTCTCGCCCGGAACGTTAGCTGGAGATAGACACCAGCACCTCCCGACCCCACTAGGGACAAGGGTGTAAGAAGATGGATGGATGGATGGGCAGTGG
Organism: Brachyrhaphis roseni; assembly: GCA_903066815.1. Classification (NCBI taxonomy): domain Eukaryota; kingdom Metazoa; phylum Chordata; class Actinopteri; order Cyprinodontiformes; family Poeciliidae; genus Brachyrhaphis; species Brachyrhaphis roseni. Next base: position 53,092 of record CAEFZY010068077.1, read on the forward strand.
TGCCCCCAAGTGGTGGCCAATGGGGGGCAATGTACCCCTCTTATAAAATGCTGGTGACCCCACTGAACACTACAGAGAGTTATATTTACAGCTCCGGAAAAAATGAAGAGCCCACTGCACTGAACCCCATAGAAATTTTCCTGGTTATTCCTCCAAATATTGATTTCTGATTATTGTTGTTTCTAAATGAACATGAACTTGTTTTATTTGCATTATTTGAGGGCTGAAAGCACTGCATCTGTTTGGTTATTTTGACCATTTTTCATTTTCTGCAAATAAATAGAAAATGTTTGTGTGGAATTTCAGAGACACATTGACAGTAGTTCATAGAATAAAAGAACAATGTTCATTTTACTCAAACATGCCTATAAAAAGTAAAATCAGAGAAACAGGTCATTTTAAGTGGCCTCCAGAGCTGTATATATAAAACATATATACCTATGATATATATCAAACCTGTATATATCATAGGTAGGTAAGTATTTTTCAGGGTAAACTCCGTAAACCCGGGAAATGTACAAAATACATAAAACCCAAAAAGGTTTACATATAATTAATTTCATATTAACTGTATATCTTAATTCCTGTTTGACTAAAATGTCCTCGGGGTTGAATAGAGTTAGTTTTAACCAATAATATGATAGAGAAAAACAAGATTTCAGACCAATCTTAAGACGTTGAAGGAAGCCGTGTTAAACAAAAGAGAACATACATCACACCAGACATTTACATACACCAACTAAAAAGACACATCAGCATTTTTTCTCACAGTGACATTCCAAACTTCACAAAACTTTCAGGGCTACTGAAATTGTTTGTTAGATGGAGAAATAATGACAGAAACAGTGTTTTTTCTCCTTCAGAGTCAGAAGCTTCGATACACCTTGAGATCATGGAAATGATGATTGGCTTGATGAAACTAAAACGTGTTTGTTGTCATAATGACATTATATTTTCAGGGAAAATAGTGAACCTTTCAATATCTCCGGACATCAGCCAGGAAGTTGGCGTCAATTGGTTTTCCAAATGTGCAATTCCAAAAAACATGAGAAAGTGGAAAAAAAGTTCATTGCTGTTTAATAATAGTCAGTAGAAAAAAAACACATATGGATCTAAATGTCTGGTTTCAACTGTGTGCGTTGTCAGTAACCTGTGCGATCTTAAAATCAGCTGATCTGTTCCAGGTGAACACAGTCTGGCTTCTGTCCAGGATAAACTCCACCGTCGGAAATAAAGTTTCTGTAGGTGAACAGCCACTCCCCCTCCACCCGAACGCCAGCCTCCGTTTACCGCGGCTCCCTTCAGCTGTACAGTGAAATGAACTGCCACGGTTAATTCTGCAACTGATCTCTCTCCTTCTGTCCCTCTCCCGAGGAAGGGAGCGAAAATGAGCGAGTATGAGAGGCGGGTGGGCGTGTGGCGGTGTGGGCAAGTATTACAGACGGAGAAAGAGACGCCGCCCCGCCCTGCCGTACCACCGCCGCCACCCCTACCCAGCCCCCCTGCAGGCCGAGTTAGCTGTGACAGAGAGCGATGCCCGCCCCCCCTCCTTCTCCCGTCTCCGCCATCCATTTCGCTCCCTGTCACTCTTTAAATCCCCGTTTCAAACACAGCCCCATTATGAGGCGACACATTAACGCCCCCCGCCCCGCTCCGGTGCCACACCCCCTTCCAGATGATGATTCATTGACCTCCTTATCCCGTCAGACGACACGATGGGCATAGTAAGAAGAAATTAAATCTTAATTGCGTTTTCCTCTTTGACAAATTTGCCTCGGCCGAGATGCCATATGCTAGCTGGGTTTTAGCGCAAACACAGGGAGACTTTCGCCGACTGCAGCACAGCACATAACGTTTTCTCTTTTGTCTTGTTTTTTTTCTCTCCCCTCAGCTTTGAGTGTTTTCTTCTCTATTCAGCAGGGAAACCTTGCATTCCTATAGATTTTTCACAGCGTTATTACATTATGGATTTTGCCTCCTCCAAGACAAAGTATAATAATGCGCTTTACACTGGGACTGTTTTTCATCACCGGCAGGGCCAAAGGAGTTTGTCTGTGAGCCTCTTGTGTGGTTATGAGGGTGTGTGCCTGCGCCGTACCGAGGTCCGGATGAGCACCTGTGCATGTATGTGTGTCCGTCACCCCCTTTTTTTTTTTTAATAATGTGCTGTCAATCCAGGCTTTGGTTATGGCTATTTCACTAACCCTCCCTAAGTCTCATAACGCGGATCCTCGGGGAGGCGGAATAACTCATCGGTGGCCGGCGGCCGAGCTGCGAGTCCCCAGGCAGGGAGGCAGAAATCGCAGTAATAAAGAGACGGGGGGGTGAGACGGATGAAAGTTGGGAGCATATTTGAACCTAAAGCTGTCATTTTGTTGGCTGATATAAGGCAGGAATGCTGATCGTTTTGGAGCTTCTGCTTGGGTGATTTTACAATACGGTGGTAAAAAAAAAAAAGAAGGATAATTTAGAGGTATAATGATATTAAAACGCAATAATATTTCTTGTTGTAAAGTAGACAGATGTCATGTCGTTCAGAGGTTGTAAAAGCATGGAGATGTTCTCAGAGCAAGGGGAAAAATACCAGCAAATAAAATAATTAAGCTGATTTTCACTATTTAAAGGGGCGGTATTATGTGTTTTCCAGCCACATAGAATAATTTTATGGCGCAATAAAGTAACTATGTTACCGTCGGTTGTTGTAAAAAAAAATGCTGTATATGTCAAATATGGACTTAAAAGAAAGCCTTGAAATTGGGGCTCTGTCTCTTTAACAAAGTCCTGCTGTTTCTCAAACTCCGCCTTCAGGAAATCATCAAAGTCAATGGGTATTTTATTGTTTCTGATGAATTATCTATGAGTTTAAAGTCTAAAAGACTTTGAAGTGAGCATTATTATTCACTGAACACTGTTTAGAGAAAACGTTCGGAACTTTATAAGTTGTTACTAAATGCACAAAAATGAACTGTTCTTTTGGTTTAAAGTTCAAAATTAGAATGTAGCATGCAAAAAATAAAATAAAAAATCCTACGAGGTTTGGACCAATCAAACCTGGATGTAATTATTCTATGTAGATGACATATTGTTTAGAAGATATCACAGTTCACATTTTTTATTTTTTTTTCAATTTTTGAAACAATAATAAAAAAATATTTTCCAAAAACAATATAATTATTTTTAATATCCTGCGTTACTGGATACACTGTCACGCCATTTTTGCTTGACTTTTCAACCGTGGCACTATTTTGAGTAGATGGCAGCAAAACGAAACACTGACAAGATGATGGCTTTCCAGCATCTGGCCAAATGCTTAACCAATAACGTTAAAATTGGCATTTGGCATCTGCTGCGTGTTTTCCTATCTGCCCAAAACCAAAGGATATTTTACAGTTTCTTGATAAAAATGTCCTGAGACATTACATTTGGTAGTTCTCACTATAAGTATGCTACAATCACCAACATCATGCATAAGGAATCTATTTAATATACGAGTTTCACTTTCTGAAATGAGCGACAAAAAACATTAAGCGTGTCGCTTGAGTGCTTTATAACGATAATCTAATGTTTTCTGGAGCCGTATTCGCGCCAATCGCCCACGCCGGACTAAATCTACACGCGAGTTGTTGTGCTGTGACTAAGAAGCAGGGCATCTATTAATCAAGCGTGTTTGCACCGAGGCCATAATTGCCCTCATTTGTGACTGATAGAAAAAGCTCTTTACGTAAGTACTGATAAAGTGGTCTCCACTCACTTTAGCAGCACCAAACTGCTGGATGGGGAAAGTGCAGTCTGACACTGCGTCCTTGCTCTGTTTGCTTCAACGGAAGAGCAAACGTTATTTTTCTCCGAGGGAACAGAATGGAAGACAGCAAGAGCTCCAGGGAGGGAAAGAGAAAACGGGGGGAAATGGAGATCATTATACTGTAAATTCTAATATTGCTGTACGGGTGTAAAGCTCTCTTTCCCTCCTTCGTGTCAGGGTGAGTTTCTCTGTTGAATGTATGATCTCAAGAAAACAGTGAGTCACAAGTCGGAACATTTTTTTTGTTTCTGTTGCAATTTTAAGCTCTTCTTCTTTAATGGTGGCTTATAACAGCACTTGGAATATATCCTGGTTCTTGTTGTTTCAAAGCAAAGCATCCTGGATAAAATGATTCAAAATTATCCCTTTATTTCCAGCTCCCACAGACACAAACCCGACATTCACCCTTTTACTTTGATTAATTCTGCAAAATGCTATGTTGCAAAATTCGCAGATTCACTTGTTTGCTCATTTTTATGTGGAATGTAACTTTAGGCAGAAAATCCCGCAGTTTTTTTGTTGAGGTAATTTAAAAACATTCAAAAGAAAATGCAGCTTACAAAGCTGACATGCTATTGGCTAGCGATTCCAAAGCAACCAATCCAGGAGCACCATTTGTTTTCCTTGGGGCTGATTGGCTGTAGTTGCGGTAGAGGTCAGCTTCTGAGGTCATGCTAAGACAGTTTCCACTGCGTATATTAATGCATATTAAGGTATATCTGTTGTTAGAGCGGCTAAAATAGGAAGTTATAAGCGTCTTCAGAGGGGTCTCAAGTAGGGCTGGACAATAAATCAATAGTAATACATATCGCAATGGACACATGATCAATATCAATAAATAAAACACATAATAAAACATTCAATAGTCAATAAATAGAACATTTACTGAACTCTGATCCAGAACCGCACTGCATTCTGGGAGATGTATAAGGTAATGCGGAGCTCAGCAAGGCTGGTGGTATCAAATATCTCACTCACTCTTTGGTTGCCTAGTAACAACTGGTTGCAGCAGCAGTATTTAAAACAAACTAATCAATATTAATTGATATCGACTGATATGAAACGCTCATATTGTGATGCGTTTTCAGCCACATTGTCCAGGACGAGTCTGAAGTATTTGTTGGATTTTAGCTTTTCGCAGGTGGCAGGGCTTCCTAATTCAAACAAATTATGACATCACTGCATCATAATTAAAAATATTCTACATTTGAGAGATTACTGGACAACTTCCTGGCCCCGGATGAGAAACATTTTTCTTTCCCATTTTTTATTTTTTTATGCTTTTGCTTTCACCACTAATTAAAACAAAAAACACAAAACACCATAGTTTTTTTTTTCGCAACCATTCGATAATCCTTAGACATTAATACTCAATGGGATGTTTACGTAGACTTGTCACGTTTCCACCATAATTTTATGTCTAAATGCAAAGCATCAATAACTGTTCACTGATGACTTACCCAAGTGAGTTGCCTCATTGTAAAGAACCATTTTAAGAAAAAGTAGGGAAACTATCAACGTCTCAGTAAGGTTTTAAATGCTGCTGATTACGTTTTACCAGATTCAAAAGTAGAGGCAATGTGTTTGCAATAAAATGGCCAGTGTTGGCCGACGAGGCCTGATGTTGACACCGCTTTCGTAGCAAGAAAATCTGAATGTGTCTTTACATACTAAGGGGAACATGTACAGTGTTGATGAGCTAACATGTTTCTGGATTTGTTGCGGTACACGTGTGTTCGTACTCACAGATATTAGCCGTGCCCTTGGGAATGGGCAGGTAGGAGCCGGCACTCCACGCTCGCCCTTGGTAGCTCCTCTTACAGCGCCCGCAGTCAGGCCCGGTGGTGTTGTGCTCGCACTCGCAGCTCAACTTCTCTTTGTCAAACACGCAGCTGTTGGCGTGAAGGTTGCATTTGCACCTGTCAGAGAGGAAGAGGAGGCGTTCAGGACGGGGAAGGAAAGAGGACAACCACAGAGGGCGACGCAGGGTGCGGGGGTGCATGGGGGAAAGTTTCGCGTCTCTGAGCTTAGAGCGCTTTTATTTATTTTGTCGGACAGTGGGGCTGAAAGGCAGGGCGTCCTTGACCAAGAGGTGGCGCTGGAACAAAACAGCAGCTACTTCAAGAGGATCCAGTTCAAAGGAGACGGGCGACTGCACAAACAAATCTAACAACATTATTTCTTCGATCGCTTTTCTTTGTCTCCTCCCTTTTGCCGGGGGAAGCCAGCTCCTCTTTTAATCGTCCCGCAGGAGGACAAGTAATTGTCACAGCCAAAAGGAGAGGGAATGGGGAAAAAAACCCAAACAAACAAAAAAAAAAGCAAGGCAATGTAAATTGTGGAACAATCTCTCGGAGAACAAAAAAGGCCTGTAGCCATACGAGACAATGAATAGCTCAGAGTTGGCCAGAGGGCTAACGGTGAGAGTACCTCCTTGGTGACAAATTAACATGAGATGAGATCTCACGAGCATATCTCCAGCGCGGGAAGAGGGGCCCCCTTAAGGTGCGCTAAATCCTCGCTCACATCCTGCCTCCACCAAAGACTCTGATTATCAATAAACCCGGCAGATTCAGCTGTCGCCGTGGCTACATGAGTCTGAGGGGATAACGCGTCTGCTCCGTTAATTCATGAGGCTCGAGCTTCATGAAGTGCTCGTGGGCAAGTGGCGAATTTCGAGACATGAGTGAGAGTTGCAAAACAAAACGAAAAAAAACAAAAAAACATTACCAAAGTTGTAACAACTGATTTCAGAATGCTAATTGTTTTTCCGACTGGTTCTATGCTTAATTAGAAGTAGAGAAATGCTCTGTTAAATTGAATTAAGATCTGTATCAACCTGTGAGGGAGCGCACAGTGTGCTCTCACGTCACATGTCCTCTCCTTTTGGGCAGGTCATAATAATATATTCATTACTAAGAACATGCTAAGACAACTTCCCAGGTAAATGCAGATCAAAATACACATTTCTTTATATTTAGAAGTATGCTTTATCATATATGGTGTTCCATACAATGGGCAGTAAACATATTCATTACTCGTTTTTGGACTTCGTCGTAGCACCAGCCCAAACGTTTACATATTTCATTGGGGAATGTTTTTTGTAATAAAATAGAATAAAGTAGTGAAGGACGTTTGCATTTGAAAAATTATTTTCACATTTTTGCGTATAAAAATCTGAAAAATTTGAAATTTCTTCTGACTCTAGCCCAACCTCTCCCTTTACTTTGCTCCCCACTAAATAAAATGAATCGGCTTTAGAAATGTCACATTTATTCTCAGTATGTCTCCAAATGTTCTGCGGAGGTCTCCAGCCCTAATCCTCGAGATCTACCGTGTTGACACCAGGAGGCATTTAAAACCTGCAGGACCGTGGATCTCCAAGGCTGCGACTGGAGATCCCTGTCAAAGGTTTGTTAGTGAACAAACGGGATCATGAAGACGAAGGAACGCAACAGACTGGGTGGAGAGGTACTGTTGTCAAGATTGAAATAAGAGGAAATTGTGGCAAGAAGCAACTAATCTAATCTATAGGGAATCATCTGTAAAGTTTGCCACAATCTGTGTAAGGAAAGCGCCAAGCGTTTGGAAGATGTTCTGGTCAGAACATCTTCTGACCAGAACAAAAAGTTCAGACCGATACTGAACTTTTTGAGCCACGTCCAAAATGCAACGTGTGGTTTCAAAGTAACAACGTCCTGAACACACGGATGAAGCCGTGTCAGTGCTGTTCCTCAGCAACGATAGGAAAACTGAGTCTGTTGTAAGATGTTTGTAACTAAATAGAGGAATAAAGTAGAGGAAACCTGTGAGAGATACTTTCAGCAGGACAAAGATCCTAAACATCCTGCAGAGAGTTTCGACTGATCAGTTTACTTCCAAGCATATTGTTGTGTCAGAATGGCCTACTGATAATCCAGAGTTAAATTTAATTGAAAATCTGTAGCAAGACTTGAAAACTGCGGTTCAAAGACGTTCTTCATTCAATCTGACTAAACTTTTGCCATTTTCCCTCTGGATTTGAGAAAGTGTTCTAAAAAATACCCTAGTCGTCAGTTCTACAAAGTATTTACTAAGATATGCATAACCTTCATTTTCAGATTTTTTGATTTTTATATAAAAATGTGTGTTTTCTCACATGCACAAGGTACTACAGAGTTTCAGCACATCAGCATCTTCTTATTTTAAGTCGTACTTTCTGGGGGTGTTGTGTAGTTTGTGAGGAACGGCTCCGTTTCTTGAGTTTTATTTAAGACCTCGGTAAACTGAGCCCGGCAGGAATCGAGGAGGCAAAAAGGGGAAAGGACTCAGATTTGATGAAATGCAATCCAACCTAAAGCTGACCGATGCTGCCAGAACGATGCAAATATATTGGCTCCGGCTCCAACTGCAACGCATCTAATGTTACCCGCCGCTCTCTGCAAAGCTCAAAAGTCCTCCCTCCCGATCCATAATAATAAAATCACAGTTTCGCCGAAGGTAAACAGATACAGAAAGCAGGCCGTGGCGTTCATTTCAGCTGTCCGCTTTTGTCTGCTGACATTTTGAGATTTATTACTCGTTCACGTGAAAATATTGGAGCTCACGTTGGCAGACGTTTGTTGTGACTGGCGCAATTTTATCCAGTATCCTATGTTCATGCATTTCGTTGTCATGTTTTTTTTTTTTTTATGTAGATTCTGAAAGTTGTTTGTTTAAAAAAAATATATTACCAAAAGACTTTTAGATCATTGTCGCCATTGTTGGAGTCATTGCTGAAGGTCACCTTTACTAATACACTCTTTAGGTGTAAATATAAAATCCCCTGCAGCTTATGAAAGCAATATTAACTCAACAGTAAGACAAAGCGGACATAATTGAGGAAAAAGTTGCTCAGGTCGAGCAGATCAAGTCAAAGGTAGATGCTTTGGGCTTTCTCCTCTCTTCGTTGCAGAAGTCAGTTTTTGTGGGAAAAATAAAAATGCCTCTGTGTGTGTGTGCGCGCACCCTTTGTGGTTTAACCTTCAACTTCTTTCAACCTCGGCAACATTTTAATCAACGTCCAGGAATGATAGCGCCGCCGGCATAATGATGGAGGCCGCCAGTGAGGCCCGCAGGGTCTCAGAGCCACCAGCGCAGTTACGCTTCCGATCACGCAGTCGCTCCCTGAACGCGGCCGGCGTCAAGGAGGGACTGAGCAGACGAGTATTTAACAGCATTTCAACAGCCACTCCCGCCCCCTACGGGGCTTTTAATGTTACGTCTTCACCTCTTCTTTAAGAAAAAAAAAAGAGAGAGAGAGAGAGAGAGAGAGCACCGCTATTGCCGTTTGTGTCGTTCTCCACCTTTTAGTCCGCCTTTTAAACTCTGCTTCGGCATTTCCAGCTCATGAATATTCATGTTGCCCAAGAATGTCTTTGTTTTTGTGCGGCGCCCTCAAAGCGAAATTGCCCAAGGCATCATAACCACCAGTGAGCTAAAGATCCTGATATGTATTCATGAAACTCCCTCACCAGGGAGGCAGCTCGAAATGCAAAACTAGTGGAGTAATAGAGTAATAATAATAACACCAACGGTGGTAATAATAAAATGACTTCACAGAAGTTTGGATTTGATAAAAGTTCTCAAAGAGATGTGAGGGACAGATGGAAATGTTTTTTTTTCCTCTTCTTGGGCTGGTTGAGCAGTGCTGTCCACTGAGACTGTCCACACCTGGAGCAGTTTGCCTTTGACCTCTCCGGTAATGGGATTCTGACTGACACAAGACAGCTGCTTCTCCTGCTCACCTATAGGACATCAGCAACAGCAAACAAAAACAAGCAGACACAAAGTTTTTCCAAAATCCCAGTCTGAGGTCACCTCCTGCCCTCACTGGGGTTACGTCTATAAACGATAAATGTGGCAGAAAGACTCACGAGAATGATGATAGACCGGTTTTCTGTTCAGGTGTTGTCATTGGTCCCCATGTCTTCATGAAATATAGTGATAAATATCAATACCGTTTTCTTAAAACTGTATTTTATCACAATGGCACACTAAATACACGCTAAAAGCAGTCCAAATGTGGAAAAAGTAATCACCCCTTAAACCTTATAACTGCCTGTGTCACTCTTCGCAGCATCAAATACCATCCAGTGTTTCACAAGACAGGCATAGAGTCTTTTACAACACTGACAACGAATTTTGATCCACTTATTTTTGAAGAAATGTTTAAATTCAACAATGTTGGACTTTTTTTTTTTTTTGGCACATAGATTTTTAATACCACAGCACTTAATTCCAGATTGCAACTATGCCACTTCAAAATTTGAGTGTTTCTCAAACTCCATCGTTCATTTCAAGCTTCCACAATATGGTTCAGCCAATACCAACCCAAGTTGAAACCACACAATGTAAACAGGTGGCTACAAAGTTCACTATTTGTTTCTATTTTGGGCAAATTTCAACAGAACTTATGGATTAAGGAAGTCCAATTTCCACTGCATAAATCTGAGTTAAATAAGGACAGAGACCTCATTAAACAAGATGAGCGTGGACTAAGAGGTGCGTAGTTACGCCATCCTCTCTTGTGCGTTACTTCAAAAAATTTTGTAACGTCTGTATATTTATTCCTTAATTTCCAATGTAGTCCCTAAACATGAAAATATGATTTACTATTTTAGAATATCCCATACACACTGATAAAAAAACACTTTTCACTTTCACTCCATATACTTGGAGCACCACTTGACCAATCAATGAAACAGTCCAACATGGTTTCAAGTGACCCATTTATATTTAACCAACTTAATTCTGAGAAACTGTTTCCGTTTCTGCTCAGAGCCAAACGTACAAACAGCTAATTAATAGCAATTACCCTCAACGCAAGATAACAACATCCCCGATGAGACGAGCTGCTGATCCCAACAAATTGAGCAGACTAAAGCCAACATGGTCCTTAAGTGTGTTAAATAAGTGGAGCAATTAAATTTCCATGAAACGCCCAGGTGTTTTCATATACAAGCCAATTGGGTCAAACGGTGAGACAATAAGCACTTTTTCTTTTTGCCACGTGTTTGCATTCAGCACCGGGGGTTGAGAGAGGCAGGCAGTGGTGAAGGGCAGCTGCTTCAGAGGTATGGAAAAAAAAAACAGCAGAGTGGCAGAAAAAAGTAGAGTAAGCTCTTGTTGACATAACGGATAATTACACACAAAGAGAAAGATGCTGTCTCTGATCTTTTTTAAGGACGCAACTCTATAACCACATACTCTTGATTTCTTCCTCCCAGCTGATGATGCAGCACACAACTCTGCAGTGGCTTACAGTGAATCAGCATGCTAGCTAACCTGCTATCTGCTAATTGTCTTCTCCGTTTCTCGCCAACTGACCTGAAGTGCGTGCTGGCCAGGGATAAAGGTGTTAGATCTCAGCAACAGCTCTCCAGGGGTAGACTTTAGCGTCCAACTTTCCCCCAATTAAACCCGTCATTCCCTTCCCTCCATCTAGTCTCTTAAACCGTTGAAGAATTGGTTAGTTTTCTCGAGTTCTCCTTAAGGATAAATCTTGGATTCATTTGGTTTGAATGTAAATGTAAGTTTAAAGTTGATGGATGCAAACTTGTTCAGAAGATGCTTTGGACTTAAATGAGATTGTTTAAACTGTAAAACAGATTTTTTTTTTTTTGTGATCCTCTTAGAGACTGTCATGGTATTACGAATCCTCCAAAAAGGTTAATGATTTCTAAGTCAGTTGAAACTAGTAAGGGACCACTTTCTCAAAATAATGTTTTGTCTTTTGCATTGTGATTATTTGTCTTAACTTAGTTTAGTGCAAGTTGCCTCACCAACGTAACTCTTTGATACAATTGGTGGCTTTTAAACATTCGTATTCATACTGTAAATCCTTCCACGAGTTATTTTGTGTTTCATTCGTTCCTCAGTTCTGATTTTGCAGTGTGAGGAAAACACAGCAGATTTTGATGCAAATACTCGGAATTAGTTGAAACTCATTTCCACACTTCTCGTAAATAAACTTTGTTTCTTAACATTTACACTTCCTGCTGAACTGTGAGCTCATTCCATCGTTTTATTAGTTCTATTTATATCTATGTCTATATTTTCGCTGTATTTGCTTTCAGTAGTTTATTACTTTAATCAGTTTATCTTCTTACTACAGCAGTTTAGTTGAGTGTTACTAGCTTAATTGTCATTTGAGTAAAATGTTAAACCTTTTGTTAATAAACTCATGTATGTTGGAAGTTGTCTGTGTTTATCCCATACATGTGTAGTGTCTTGCTGCTGAATCTGTGCCAGTGCTCGACTTATGCCTCCGTATATTATAATTTCAAAAGCTAAGCTTTTTCAGGCAATAACTCAGACTAAACTATTTGACTATTTTCTTGATAATCAAGCGGTGCCCCGACTCACTAATTTTGATCTAAATTACTGCCTTTATTAATAATTGCCCTGAGTAATTATTTATACTTATTCTCAGCCAAAGCCAAACTCCTATTTTGGCACAACACTCTGCCTTCTTGAATATTTATTGTGCTTAACATCACCTTCAGCTCTGTTTTATTCTTTTTTCTCGCTGAATAAAGCATAAGCTCTTGGGGGAAGAGAATTACCTCCAAAATTTACTCCATGCAGCCGAAACCTGCTACAACAGTCTACCCTCCTTCGGCTGCGATGCCTGACTGCACTGCTGTTAACAAGAGGGGATGTGGAAGGGAACATATTTAGGCTACCAATTAGGGGTTTAAATTGGAGCACACAATAGAGACCCAGCTGCCATGCTATGCATGAATACTAGGAACTTAATAATAAATGAATTAATCCAAGACTTTGCTGAAGTAAAACACATCTCTCTTTAGGTTCGGTTCCACTCCAGTTCGGTGCACCGGGGTAAATGTGCCTCCTGCCTGCATCAATCTGTCTGAGCAATCCATCTATTGAACCCTCAGCATTACTAATGTATGCAGTTGGACATGCTATCCAAGCAGGAGTCAATCAAGAGGTCTTTACCGCCTGTGACACGCCAAGTCGGTTCAATAGAATCGACGGGCCGGGCCTTCGCTGATGCTGCTCTCGGCTAGAGAGAGAGAGAGAGAGAGAGAGAGCTGCCTGAAGACACGGCGAGTAAAAAGTGGTGCTGCAGAGGTTTGGGGGAAACTCCATCCACTGGGAGGGCGGTGCTGAGTGATCTTAAAGGTGTTTTGGAGACCAGAGCTCTGCTGCATTGATGAGTGAACAAGAGAGAGCGCTACGCTTTTCTCCTGAATCTGTTTGTGTGTGAGGGAATAGCTGGGTTTCCATTGCTCGAATTGGAATTGCGAAAATAAATTTGCTTCTAGGAAACATGTCTTTTAGAAATTAGTGTTATTTTGCAAAACCACAATGGGAGCAATGAGTCCAGTGATCCACAACTGGATGTTACTACTGACGGAAAAGACAAAGAAGAAGACAGTAAGTAGTATGTGGGATGACGGCGCGGCATGACTTTGATTTTGATTGGGTTTCTTATTTAAAGAAAACACTGCAATCGCAAAATAGTTGTTTTTTTGTTTTTTTTTACATTAGCAGGACATCGACACACATTTGTAATGGAAACACAGCTAAGCTGACATTTACCATAACACATGAGCACAAACACTGAAAAACTCCTTGCAAATATTTCTGAAGTAGCGCCACAAAACCAGAGATTCACAAAAACATCTGCAAATTCTAGATGGAATGGCTAACGCATTCCTTAAAGGTTCCTAATAATAATAATAATAATAATAATAATAATAATAATAATAATAATAATAATAATAATAATAATAAAAGCTTAAGTAAATTTAAGTTTGATAAGCCAAATCTTGGTCATGAGACATGACATGTAATTGTGAAACGATGTTCTTTGGCACAAGATTTTGCACAAACTATGCACAAAACTCAGCAGAAAAAAAAAAATCTATCCCTTTAAGAGCGCTACACCAATGAATATTTTACATTGAAGCACAATAATACTTTGTATGGTCAACACCCACCAAGCAAAACCGACTCATTCCCCCATTCGACATTCCACTACAAGGCTTCAAAGACAGGAAGCTGCTTTATTAGGTCAGTAAAATCAAGAAACCTTTCAAACTGTTTTCACGCTGCCTGGAAGTGTCAACTAACCACTGAGGTTTGGCAACCTCCTTCAGTGCAACCTAATCCCTCTGTCTGAAGCAGACTTTTTGCATGCCTTCGCCCACCGAGGACCTCCATCTGAGACCGGGGTGAGACCCAAAGAGCAGGTGTAATTACAGAAAATGTTGGCACTTTCCCAGCAAGCCGAGGGGTTACTGTTGGAAACGCTTAGATATCTCTCTTTTTTTTTTTTTCCACTTAAACCCAGGGCGAAGGTCATTAGTAGCTCAGGTGGCCACAGCGTTCGTTGTTTCGGTGATAACAAGATCCCCTGGTAAACCCAGTGTTTGCAGTGAATAAAATAAGGGTCTGTGTGACCTCCTGCTGATTAATGACCAACATGAGTTGTGAGGAATGCCTTAAAGGGGACGCAGCTGTGTATGCGAGGGAAAAACGGAGGAGGAAATACAGAGAACAAACAGGGTCTTTCTGTTATTTGGCCTTGGTTTTGGGTTTAGAGAATCATTTCATTAGCTTGTGAGGCTCTAAAGTATGGAATAATAAAATCCCGTTTAACTTGTTGCTAGCTAAACCAATTTAAAAATAAATCTGCTAATAGAGGTTTGGTCGGGCAGCGAGGAGTTCGCTTCCCAATGCTTCATCAATTTCACTTCATCAATGTGAGGTTCATAAATGCCTGAAGGGAGGCTTAGTGTTCCTGGACCCTTAATTTGAAAAATTTACATTTTTACCACCACCACCGCCAGTGGACACTGCTATGAATACACACTAGTTCTGAACCGGTGAGCTAGTTTTTGTATCACAATGATACAGAAGTATAGAGCAAAACCAACGTAGAGCTATGTCATGTTATCAGACGAAACCTTTACTGTTTTAAGGAAATACTCTTACATTATTACAACATACTTGTCACATTATAACAAAAGGAACATCTCACGTTCTGCAATATATCTATATTGTATGAATGTTCATTTCACAGCTGTCAAAATGCTGTTGCTAAAACAATAACTTTTCTTTTAAAAACAGAAAACATTTCACATTAGGAAATGTTAACATCAACAGCTACATCTTTAGATAGTCAACAAGCTTTATTTCTTATTATTAGTCTTTTGCCAATTTTGTCTTTGCTCAACCCCTGTACGGGCCTGGAGGAATCTCTGAATGTCTCGCTGTGCTCTGTGTGAAATCAGTTCACGTTGTGTAATTTGGTTCCATGGAGCTTCTGATAAATGAGAAATGCTGCCATTTTGATCTGATCAGGCTCATTCCTCCTCCAGTACAGCTCAGTGTGTTTGACGTTCCATCTCAGCGTACGCGTGATTATCACCATGCTGCACAAGCTGAAGAGTAACACCAAAATCTCATCAACTTCGTTATTTGGCAAGTACATGTTATGATCTACCTATAAAAGGCATCATGTTTTAAAGCCAAAACTTCTTTAATCAGACAAACAGGAGACTGTTCATAGTAAGCATGGTAGAGATTGCATAATAAGAAATTAATTGTACAGATGTAAATTGGAAAGAGCAATTACGACACGGAGTAGAAATTAGGTGTGTAAATATGTATAATGTTCAAAATAAATAAAGATTTCAATTCAATGTAATTTCCATATTTTGTAAATATTGTATGATTGTAATATCATACTACCATTATTGTAATAGTAATATTATCACTACAATAAAAGTATTATATTATAAGAACATAAAAGTTGTTTGTTACAAGGTGATTATAAAGTGATACTTTGCTACACAAAATGTTTATTGTTAGAATGATAACATTTTCATGTCATAAAGTGATGTACTAATTTTTATTTTGCTTTGGTTTAAGTTTCTGTGCAATGACTCAAAATGTGCTTGTTAGTACAAATGGACAAACTGACACATTATCTTGTATCATTCATAACGGCACATATGCTGTGATGTAAATTAGCAGACGCTCATCTGCAGGCTAACAGAATATTTAAAAGCAAAATGAAAACGCTTGTCAGCTGTGACTGATGTGTGATTATATACAAACTACTGCAAATTGTGAAACTTCTATTTGAGTTAACATCTGGGGGAAAAAAATCATCAATGTGTGCAAACTGCAGTCATAAAATCGTTAATGGCCAGATATGAAGTTCTAGGAAATTTAAATTAATAATTAAGTGTATATTTTATAGGAAACGTCTCAGTTTGTTATATGTACAAACAGTATTAACAACTCAAAAGAGTCAGAATCTGTCATAAGAGAGTACGATTGAGGAAGAAATTTAATAACTGCGATAAATATTCAATGTATACAGTCACCTCGTATGCAATAAGCCATGTGGGAGAGTGTGCTGTCAATTTTGGCATTTTAGTATATAAATGATCCTCTCTACCAGCTTCTGAAAGTATTTCAGTATGACCTTCAATCTGCAACACCACAGACTACAGTAGAATGAAAACATTTGTAAAAAAGTTGCAACCCAACAACTGTTAAATAGGTAAAAAAAAAAAAAAACCTTAAAACCTAATTCACAAAGGTCGTACATACATAGGAAATAAATTTGAGAGAAGCATCTCGTTATAACGACATAAAAACTCTTTAAAATGAGAGTTTTTGTTAGGATGAGATGCTTCCTCGTTCTAATGAGATTTATATCGCCATTAAAACAAAATATGTTCTCGTTTAAATGAAGAAGGTCGTAACAGTACGACGGCAACACATCACCGGATGCTTGAGAGAGAGAAGACAGAGAGTAAGAGGGAGCCCCTTTGTGCCTTTTTAAGAAGTGGAAATCTGCAAGAGGAACATATTTTTATGCATCGCTTTATAACGAGAAAGTTTCTCGTTTTATCGATGTTCTTCCCCTGAGTTTATTTTGGAGCTCTTGCAGTTAAACACTTCCGTAGCCTCCAGTGTTAAACCTTTAGTTGAATTAGAAAAATGAAGTTACTTGTCCAGGAAAATACTTCAGGGAAGTCGATTGATCATTTAATGAGTTTGGCTCTTTATGCCATTTGTTAAAATGAACAATTGACCAACAATCAAAGGCACAAACTCTTGCTGCTTCGCTCTGATTAACTTCATTAGGCCTCCGGAATACGTTCATCTCAATACTAGCTTTAAAAAAGTTAACCAGGTCCAACATTGTCCACTTTATGTAGTCATTGTCATATACAAAACCCTTCCCATCCTCATCATCCTCAGCCAATACCTAGTATAATCGGCAACTCATTAAGTTACATTACTCCCACATGCGTCAATTTTGCCTTCTTTTTTCTCTCCATTTTTTCAGCAGCCATTCTATTGAAACATCTTGATCTGCATCGTGCAAATGATAATTTGCTCTCCATGACTCAAGAGAACCTGCAATCAGCGGGTTTCTACCATAACTTCCCGCTGTCTTCGGATCAGCGTCAGATATTTCGCCGGAGAAGTCGTGGCATCTTGTCACGCCAGGAGCGTCGCTGTGCGAGGATCCACAGTCTCACCAGGTGAATTACACAGGCACTGCGGTGACGTTGTTAACACCTTTCCGTCTGTTAGAGATCCTGTAGCTGCTTCAGCATGTAAAAAGGAAAGACAGCCATATGGTGTTTTCTTTTTTCCTCCAACTAGGCTGTCTTTTTATGTTGCCCATTGCCAATATGGTTTGTTCAATAGGACACCTGAATGATGGCTGTATGGCTTTTTAGCATGTCAAACTCTATGTGAAGAAACATTATTTAAAAATATATGGCAATCAACTCAGAGATTTTGGGCTCTGAATTTAGCATCCCTTACAGCCAAGTTACTCCGGGCTGAACGTTCCACAGACGCAACGTTGCTAACATTTACAATTATGGGAGAAGCCAAGAGATTGTTCCAGCATGAATGCTATCCATATGAAGAACTGTAGTAGCAACACCTGTCTCAAATTCCAGCCGCGGATCGTGCGGTCTGCTCCGACACAGTGGCCTTCAGAGGTGATGCTGGGCCCTGGTAGGGTTGTAAATGTGTTTTGTGAAAACCTTTATAGTGGAAAAATTTATCTTGGGTTGTCACAGGAACATGAACAAGGGATAAAACTCCTGCTCTAGAGAGGAGCGATAAAGAAAGTCACAGGAAAACATTGTGGCTCACAAGAATACAGAAATGTGCTTTGACACAACGTAGGATCAAAATGAATGAAATCCACTCAGACATTGCGGCTACAATTAGTGAGCTAACTGCTCTAAATGGGCCAATCATCAATAATAGTTCCTAGAAACAGTTAAATAAAAGTCACAGTCACATGCTCTTGACTTCCTGCTGGTAAAATGAAAATTATTGAATCATTTGGTACAACTTTTTTTTTTCCATTTCTCTGTCAATGGTCAATAACCAATCACAGCACATGTTCATTACATCACATGAGGACATACAGGCATGCTTCCTGTTACCTTTTGTAAGAGAATATTATTTCATCACTGTCCTTCAAATACATTATAATAATAACCTGAAATCTTTTATCAAATTATAGTTATGCAAATATAAATTGAGTAAATTTCTTAAACAAAAAGGACTCTCATGTTATTTGAAACTCCGGAAACAGAAGATATCTGAATAAATGTACAAATATTTTTAAGAGCTACATCTTACAGGATAAAACATATGTATACATGTTTATTATGAGAGATATTTCCATGTAGTTTGGCTGTATTACAGTTTTACCTTTATATGCTTCCTTTCAAAACAAATTATTTAAGGTCCAATAATTTGGACCTTGAATAAGGTCCATTTTTTATTGAAATAAAAAAATGTTGTTTTTTTTTATTTCAATAAACTGTATTTTTTCTTTTCAATGTAAGTCTTCACATTATTTTGTGCTCGTGTTTAAAAAGCAAGTTCTAGTGAGAGTAGATAATTATCAAATCGCAAAGGGAAAGTTACGTCGAAAAAAGTTATCAAAAGTGCACGGTGTTATATAATGGCAAACATCAAAAGTCTGCAAAACATCCAAAATAAGCTCAGACCCCAAAGGGTTTTAAACAGCTATGTGTCCCGGTATGGAATATGCTTTAGTGTGAAATATACAAATCAATTCAACACCAAAATAAAGCAAAATAGCTTAAAAAGATGCTGACTGAAGTTGGTTTGAGAGAGTCGTTATCCTCTAAAAAAAAAAAGAAACAAGTCCAGCATGATCTGAAAAGCCGCTGGAGAGGAAGAAAGCTTTTGCTGAAAGAACAAAAAGGTCAAAGTATTTCACTTTGGTGGACATATTCTCTGTTGTGTTAAAGCTAAAATTACATTTTTGATCATAATGATAGATGTTACAAAAAGGGGGAAGTCTGAAAACACCATCCCATCATTGAAGTACAGAGCAAGCAACATCTGATGCAATCAAAACAGTGGATAAAAATAAAAAAAGACAGACGTTGAGGAAAATGTCTAATATAAGCATTCTGAGTTAAAAATACCCGAAATTCACAAAGCCAAGCGTTTTCATTGAGAAACTTCCAAACTTTCGCCAAATTTCTACATAAACCCGATCCTTACACTCAGCAGTCTGGTACCGAATATTAGCATCAGTCATGAGCTCAAGCAATGAATCATCCAATATGGATGTATTTCCAAGAAATGGAAGATCACAACAGAAACTGGCTGAATTTACTTTGGCACCAAAAATCGAATCTTTCCAGCCTTGCTTCCCCATAGTGAAAGGAAAAACAGACCTTCAGTAGGGGAAAAAAAAAAAAAAATCCCTCATCACAATGCAGAGCAGACCGCGTTCACACTCTTATATGCTAGAATCTTGTAACAATGAAATCATGATGACATTTTAAACATGCTATTCGCTATTGAATCGTCGCCAGCTGCCTCCCAGCATTCGAAACAAAACAAAAAAAAACTCAGCACCGAATCTCCGTGTGGCGGTGAGGAGGCCGCAGCCGAATGCGAGGTCAGCCAGGGGATTAGTCATGAAACCTCGACAGGAGGGCCCATTACGAGGGTGGCTCCGGTCGCGGCAGACGGGGAGAGGTTCCGTCAGGGCGGGTGGAGGGACAGGCTGCTCCTTAAATGAAATGGGTCACCGCATGAATGTTGAATATGCTCTGTGGAAAAATGCTTATAAAACACATGATCTCTGTGCAGAAAGATCGTCGCCAAAAAATATACTGGTGACCTTGATGAGCTGGTGGAAAAGATTTATGCTAAATCAGATGCAATACTGGCGCGTTTCACACACGGTCTCATTGTCTTAATGTAGAACTAGCAAGCAGTTATTAGTTAGCCATCAGTACTGTTGTTTTACCAAGCTGTATACATTATGTTTTCGCTAACTAAGTTCATTTAAAAAGCCTGCCCTCAAGTGTTCTTTTCAGGTATTGCAACCTACCAATCTTTAATTGTTTGAAGCAAAACGTTATAGAACAGCAGTAGCAGTCAAGAACACAGTATCCGCATCCTCTTTGTAAGATCCGGTCAAGTGAATATCTGCAGACATCTTTGGTTTATGGCTGCATTGCTGACATGTATTGTGAAAGTAGTTATGTAGGATTGTTTCCACGCTAGATGTAACTTACTAATGTGCTATTTGACTGCATAAGTTTTCTTTTTTATGCAATTTAATCACGATTTGAGAGATTACCCAGTAGGGCGTCTGTAGCGTCGATGGACTTAGGATGATGTTTGGCAGAAACTCAGTGTAAAAATGCATTTTATTCTGTACATATTTATATATCTGTTGTATTTTTGTCTTGTTTCCAGTTTCACCCTTTTGATTGTCAATAAAGCTGCTCGGTCTTCAGAGTTTTGATAAGAGAAAAGTGTTGGCTATCTTTTCCATTAGAAATGCACCAGTAACGTCACAAGTACTGTTAAATGATATTCCTAAGGTACAATCAGAAATGCTGCTATCATAAGAATATATTAGAAATACACATATTTCTTGCCTGCTAAAAATTTATTTGTACGATAAATTTCTTCTTTTGTTTTTACTTTTTTTGTTGTGAAATTTTGTAAAGCAAACATTTGACAATCCTGAAAAAACACAAAATTCAGTTTCATTTAGATTTACCACTGTTGGTAGCAACAATCGTCTCTAAAGCTGCTGTATGTATCTTTTATAAAAAATAAAAATATATATGTAGTTTTTATATATTTGTTAAAAGTGACACAATGTCATAACAGTTAGGTATGAGACATAATCTGTGAAAAAATGAAATTCTCTGCATTCTCCCAATGCTGACTAGAAACAACCAATCAGAGCTAGGAGACGGGTCTTAACGCTGTCAATCACCCTCTTGTACACGCCGCTCACATCCTTCCCGTTTCTTTCTGCGACGCTACAGCTGGTTCACCATAAAGGAGCCTGCCATGAAGGCTCAGGTGAGTTAGCATACACGAGCTTGATTGGCAGCGCTAAGATCCTCCTCCTGGCTCTGATAGATGCACTTTTGAAGGCAGCAATAGTAGCTTGGAGAAGGAGTGGAGCAGCTTGGTTTTTTTTCACAGATTATCTCTCACACTACACTCTCATTGTTACAATTTTAACAAATACGTAAAAAAACCCATCTTGGTTATAATATTTGGACGCTGCATGTTTAAGCATGGGCAGTAACTGGCGGTGAGTCTTTCAGAGTTTTTGGTAAACTCTTTTTCAAGGAATTGTTGTAATTCAGTCACACTGGAGAGTTTTGGAGTATGAGATGTCTGTTTAAGGTGAAACAGCAAAATTGCGACTGGGCACTGGTTCAGCCTTTGACTAGACAACCTCATAACTTTCATTGGATTTCTTTTGGGACTGGCTGTTCTGCTATACATTACCCAAATAACCCAAGCATGGCTGAGCTGAAGTTCACAGATTGATACCCAGATATCCTTTATCGGGATTCAAGTCAGAATTTATCAATGAATATGTCAAGACATCAAGGAATTAGAAAAGCAGCTCCAGCCACTTTTATTACAACAACCATGTTTGATTTGCAGTATTATGTTATTTTTTTCCCCTTTTACTAAAAACCTGAGTTAGTTTCACTATTATGATGCTGTCCTTGCCAAATTTCTATTCCAAAGTAGATTATTCCGGTTAGAGATAAATTTTAATTATACTAAATAAATAAAGAAACACAGTTACTAGAGTCGAGGTGTTCTAAATGGTTGGCAAGCTGAATTTTAAAACTGAAAGCAAATGGATCACTCAGAACGTTTTTTTTTTTTGTGATAAAACTTTTTCTCTTTTTTTTTTTATCATGGCACTTTTTATTCAAGGTGATGCTGAAAATCTCATATCGGCCCGAACCTGATAGACACCAAAAAAATGAGGGTCACTGAAACTTTTAAAAGCCGAAGCTGGAGAGCTGGATTTGGTGTCAGAAATAGAGGATATATTATCCTAACTGTGCCCCTGACGCAAGTTTACTAGAAAAGCATAAATGTGCACAGTGTGCGTACGTGGATATGTGTATGGCAGCTCTAAATTGGAATGCATGCAAAGCAGATTTGGATTCACAAAACCCAGAATGTTCGCCACAGTGGAAACGCTTTCAGGAAACGCCTGCACCCCTCGCTAACAACCCGGCGCATATTCATAAGAGCGCCTCGACATCGGAAACGCCGCACGCCGACGGAGCGTGAAGTCCCTTGTCATGTGGGTCAAATCTGAGATGCGTCGTTCCGGCCGGAAACATATTCCCTTCATTGTCGCCGCCGACTTCTAATAATGGTGAACTCAGTGGGGCAGAAATCAAAGCAAAGAACACGTATCTGCTGTATCAGCAATGTATCGCTCAAAATATTGGAGTAGCGCTGTATCAAGTTTCACTGCCAGCCTTATCTTCGAAAGTGAAAGGGGAATAACGATAAGGAATGCTGCTTCAATCCTGAGGAGGAGAAAGGGATTTGTTGAGATGCTCCTTTTCCTCTTCCTCTCCTCTGCTGATAAAGTCTGTCAGTTGTGACTCTGCTGCTCGTGCCTCCGTCTGACTCGTGAAAAACAGAGAGGGATTATCAAGTGCATGTTCCGTGGATTTATCTGCTGTGACATGGTGGCTTATCACTTAACTTTGCTTGAGCTTAACCTTTAGGAAGCTCTGGGACGATGTTGTGCTGCTGCATTGTTTTCACGCTGCCATCAGATTTTCTTTGTTTTCTGTGAAAGACAAACGACGTAAGTTTGTTGCCACGTGGCAAGAAAGTCCTGGGTGCGTGTGTGGTTTTCCTCCGTATGCTCCAGCTTCCTCCAACAGTGCAAATAATAGATGTTGATTTTATTAGTTTCTCAAAATTGCCTCTGTATATGTCCAATGACTGGTGGAGATAGAAACTAGGGTTCCTGAAATCCTAAAAGAGTAAGAGATTTATAAAGAATGGATGGATGCTTTATTGTGAATTGTTTCATGAACAGGTGAATCTCAACAAATTATAAAGTCATTAAAAATCTTTTATTTTTAATTCATTCATTTCAGAAAGAATAAAACCCCCGAAATAGCAATGTACCTGGTTATGATGCAGCGGGATACTGTGAATTCCCCAACTATGATCTCAGTACAAACACTATGTGGAATATGGGAACATATTTAGAGAAACACGCTTACTTCCAAGACATGGATATTATATGCCATAAAACGTGGATTGCATGGTAAGGTGGAAAAATTCATTTCTGAGTCTCCGTATTAAGCTGAAGATGAAAAGTACACACACTATTAGTGATACATTGTTGAAATAATAATTGTGAAAAAAAATAATTGATTTCCATCCATTTTGTCATATCCTGTCATTTCATTCAACAAATAAAAAAGGGTCTTTGGTCTGTTTTCCAGTTGAGAAAGTGACCGGTTCATCTTTCCCCCATAGGAAGAGTCAGCCTGTGTCTGCTCTACATGAGCAAAACGTTTGAATTGAATTGTAAAACAGCAACAAAAAGAAAATAAAAAGAAAGGACATGACACACAGCTTTTACTATTTATTTATACATTAAAAATTATGCACCATAATACCAAGAACAGATGAATTTTGTCACATTGATGATGCCACCTTCACCTGAGCAGTCCTTTTAGTTTTAATTACCGTGCACAATTTAAGTGTATTATGCATTTTGAGATTCCCATAATCCCTTGCAACCGCTTCGTGAATTCAGGAAAGCAGTGTGACAATGTGGCCGTCTTCAGCGCTCAGGGGGGATCATTCATTCCAGATAAACCCGCAGCATGTTCTCGGCCTTTACCGCTTTGATCAAGAGAGATCCATAAACTCTGAGGCGCTGGCCTCTGCTGCGGCAGAACAAGTGTCTCCTAATCCTGCTCTGACAAGGTAATCTACTCCTTTAGTCAGGATGCAGACACACACGAGGACTTAGTGCTCCGAAATTGTGTGTATAATTAGGTAACAGAGTCATTATTCAGCCTCTGATGCTCTAATGCAAAGTCTGAACTGAGTGACTAAGGACTTCTTGAACTGTCCCTCATTAGTTTGAAGCATTTATTATGTTAAAGGATTTTTGGTTTCAGATGAAACACAAAAAATATTTAGGCTAAAAAAATAAAGTCACAGCAGCTTAGGGATGCATGCAAAAGCTAATCTCTTCATGTGTTTTCCTTTTTTGGCCCTCCGAAAATGCTTTTATTTCTTTTGTTCGAATGGACAGCCCTCGTATTCATTCACAGTTGTCAGCATTTTCTCCAGCTTTCTCTTAGATATTTACACATTCAACAACAGCTTGCTGAGTCCAAGGGGGGAAGGCTGTTTCTCTGTGACGTCTCTTTTTTTATCCGGCGACACTCCAAAAACATTTTTCATTTTTCTATTTGCCAACACTTTGGGCTTCAATGACCAGATGCTAAATTGCCAGGTTTTACGCATTCGCCCTAAATTACACCAGCAGGGATTTCCTAAGGCAATCATCTGCTTGAGTTGCACCAGATTCATTCATACAATATATATATAAAAAAAAAAACAAGACAAACAAACATGGTATTGTTTGTGTGAGAAATATTTAAAAGTAAAAAAAAGGAGAAATGGTAGGGGATTTATCAAAACAAAGTACAATACATTTAAGCTGGATTGTCTTGGAAAAAGGGCAATTCAGCAAACACAGACTCAGAAGAAATCCATCCTTTTTTGATCCCATCATTTGTATGTTAGAGCGGCAGGGAGAATGTGGCTTTAAAGGGCTGTGGGAAAAAAATATTTAAAAAAAAAAGTAGTTTATACACAAAACAACAAACAGGAACTCAACTCTCACATTCACCCAGTTGAATAAAACGCTGTTGCAAACCAAGTTTTTTTTTTTTTTCCTTCAAAAATTAAATGGAAATATAAAAATGTGTTGTATTTTCTGTACTGACAAAAAAAAATTTTTTTTTGGCTTCCACATGCTATTCTAGGAGGATGTAGATTGAAAATAATCTCTTCATGTCATGTTTATCAATGTCTTTTCTGGTTGGAAGTAATATTAATGTTTTGAGAGTTTTGGGTCTTGACTTGAATCTGAGAGCGAATCTACGGGAGTCTTTGGCATAAAGGAAAGGTTTGCATTGACAAAGAGAAACTGTCAAAAAAACAAACAAAAAGCAATCGAAGAAAGAAAAGGCAGGTCAGCATATCTGCTTTTATGCCAATAGATTTTTTTTTTTTTAATTATTGAAATGGGAATATGTTTTTTTTTTTAAATGACATTTTTTTGACAAAATGTAGTTGCACCGTAAGTAGCACTTAATGCTATACTTGCTTTTTCTAACTTTGTGTATCTGCCAGCCGTCCTACAGTGTCAATAGTCCAATGTGTTTCATGAATACTTGAATGCCATTATGAGAATACTACAAGCTAGTGAAAGCTAGTTTATAAAAAATTTGGTACATGTTTTGGTTTCATCCAGCAGTTCTGCGCCACTAAGAAGTTGATAAAAATGAGAGAGATTGAGGCAAATCCCGAAGGAAGCAGAAAGTAATCAATCACTGATCCCACTTTTACCTGACGAGTTCTTTTGGTTTGGAGTGAAACCGCATGATTTAAAGAGATATGAAGTAATCCCCATTAAATTACGGTGGTAGACATGGGTGCCCTTCAGTGTATGCTTGGAAAAGTTAATTCCAACTTTTATTTCATGATACGTGGAAAAGTGAGATGTCTTAATAGAGATCTACGAGCCGTATCAGCCCTGACCACCGGCAGAAGCGAAACCCAAAGCGGGACTAAAACTGTATCCACTTTTCCTAATCAAAGTTAATTAAGAGCTTCACCCACTGAATGATTGACAAAATGGTCGTCCACATAAAATATTCTGCTCTTCCGTACAGGAGTACACTCTGCGTATGTCTGTTGCTATGGAGGACGCGGACGTGGCGACACGTCTAGCGCTGCGAGCAGAGATATGCAGATAAAGCTGTACAGTCAGCTGGGGCTTCGAAATTTATCTGAAGACTTAGCTAAGTCAGTTACTGTAGGGTAAATTAATATTTTATCTGATTTAGTAAACTTGCTCTCTTATAAAAAAAAATGAAAAGCCTCCAAATTTTTTTTTTTTTTTCATGGGAGCTTTTAATTTAAAGTCGAGACAGACGAAGAGAACAGTGTGGAGTAAAGGGCCACCGCCAAATGTGTTGAAGTCGTAGTCTGGAGTTTGTCTGGGAATATTTTAGTAATTTAACAAAGTCTTTGGAGGAAATGATGTGGTCAGATGAGATAAAGACTTGGGGTGCTCAGGATTAGCATCACCTTCTGTGTTTGGAGGAAGACAAACTTTGTGTGCGTCCAAAGAACGTGGTGTAAGATGAATGAACTAGCAATCTGTCCAGGGTGTACCCTGCCGTCCGCTCAATGGCCGCTCAAGATCGGCACTACCCCCGTCGCAACCCTGCACAGATAAGCAGGCATGGAGGACGGAGGGGGCCGGTGAACAGTGCAATGCACCCTAGAGTCTTGGACGAGGCCCTTCCATAATGATAATCATCAAAAGCAAAGACAAAGAACAGGCCGGAAAGTACAGTGAGTCCGTGAAATGACCTAGCAAGTCTCTAAACTTCAGTCTTACAGAAAATCTGTAAAGGAGTCTGATATTTTTGAGTCTCCCGTTTGGCAGCCGTGAAACCTGAAGGATTTAGGTCTTAGCAGCCCTGTGCAAACCTGCTGAGTGATTGTACGAATCACCTTATCATGTTTTGCTTGGGGTTTATATTCTCATTTGCCTTAGTGGGATGGTAATCAAGACTGTAACTGTTTTTGTCATCTATATTTCTAGACCTGCTTGTGTTAAAAAAAAAAAGAAAAATAAACTGCCATGATTCGTGCATTGCTTACATCTTTAGAAGTAAGCAAACTTACAAAGTCAGCAGGTGGTGAAAAAAACAACTTTTCACTGCACTTTTTTTTTTTTTTTTTTTTACAATGTTTTGTCTATAAGTGCCATGGTGACAAAGCTATGACTAAGCCGCTCAAATTACAGTGGCAGCAGTACTTTGTATTCAAAGCTGTCTGGTTCCAGAAAACACAATTTAACAAAGAGTGCTTCATTGTTTTGCAATAAAACGGGTTGCAGGTTAACAGGAGAGTGATGGAAACACAAACGATGGATCCCAGACGGCTTTTTGATACAGTTAATCACACAATGGTTATGAGAAAATATTCAATGGATGGCTTTTTTTGTTATTGTTTTAGTCTCAAACTATCACCTTTCACCTTATATTCTGTATATTCATTTCTTTCTTCACATCCACTGCACTGCACAGAGTTATTTCTACAGCAGGGAATATCTAATTAATAATAGTTAATTAGATGGGGGGGGGTCACGCCCACGAAATGTAGCTCTGCATGGATGCACCTTCGGGTAAGTTGCTTTGAATTGTAAGTGCTACGCATAAGTAAACCATGCGGGGGGGACAAGTATGCTTTAAACATTTAGAAGTCTGGACTTGAAAATGACAATGCAGGAAGGGGGGGCGGGGTGTTTCACCGAGATTTCTCCAGACGACAGATGGAGAAATCAAATCACATTAAAGCCGTTCTCATGCGAGGGCTTTCTGCCTTTGACGGCCTGCTCCTGCTCCTGTGCGGCCGGCGGGGAGTTGGTTGGTGTTGCAAATCTTTTTCGGCGGCTCTGTAGTCCCGTCAGCTCTACATCCAGTGTCCACACTTCGCACAGATCTGATAGCCTTGTGAAGCCGTCTCCTTCCTTCTTGCACGCACGATCCGGGAGAGCGAAAAGTTTCTGCTCCGACTGATAAAAAAATTCCTTTGAGCTTCTCGCGCTGGCAGGCCTCATGCAGGTGTCTTGCCGTTGGGTTTGAGGCGGACCGAGGGAGGAGGATCAAAACTGGGGAGACGGATGGAAGTCAGGAGTGACATTTGATGTGGCTGCTGTTCACACGGAGCATGGAGGAAGACTGCGCTAATAGGAAGGCAGCCAGGCCTGCCGGACTGGTGGAAAAGTTCAGGAGATCCATCCAAGGAAATAAATAAAGATCAATAACAGGTCAGACGAAAAAAACACCACATCAGTCAAATTGGTGAAGCTCCAATCATAAAAAAGTTAGCTTCTGTAGGCATATCTTACATCTGGTAGTTGGTTCAAGCAGGAGCCCAATCTAAGAGCTTGACATGCCTTGAAGCTAGTCTCCAGTGGCCATTTTAGGAACTGAACTCAGGCGCGTCTGGTTTACATTCAAAGTCTACGTGGAGGCGCGTGGACGGTGCGTCAAGACGAGTCAAAATCGCTTCAGCCGTTGTTTTCTGTTGCCGACCGATTTGTTGGACGTGTCAAACGCTTCAAATCACGCAATGCTAGACGCTTTAAACGCACCGTGACGGGCCCTCTACTCGCCTCCACATAGACTTTGAATGTAAATCCGCTGCACTTTTCTTCTGTGAAAAAGCAAAGACCTACAGGTTTGAACAATGTCTGGCTGTTAGCGCCACATAGTTTATCAGTCCTTATTTACATTATAAATAATTGACATCAAACCTCCTTCTCGGTACAGTTAAAGGCAAACCACAATCTAAACGTGTCCCAGAGTTTAGAAACCTGAAAAATTGAGAATATAAGGTTGAAATGTCTATATCACAAGGTGCTACATCAGTAACTTCTCAGACAAGCAGTGGTGAAAGTGCTGTTTGAATTATTTCAGCATACTTATTTCTATGCAGGCTCAGTATCCTGTGCTGGTGATTTGCTGAGTCGGTACTTTTCTGTTCAGTTTTACCTCCAAAACAACTTCCTATTTTTAAGACAGGATGTAAACGTGGAATGCAGAAGTTTTGCTCGATTCACGTACGTTTCTACAACACTCCCTTCTGTTTCCTCTGCGACAGTTTTAGTTATTTACAATCACCCAGATTGCTACGCTTACAAAGAAATCAACTTCTTCTGATGAGCCCGTTCCTTTTAGACCTCGAAGTCTTACGTTTCAGAAAAGCGCTTGAGCAATCACTCATTCACCTCGAAGCACACTAAAACGTTCAGATTTTAAGTTACAACTCAGTTTTAATATTTGTATATTTTTTGGGACTTTTGATTATGGTAATAAATGCATCTTAATTCACATCACCTTTTATGCACAAACCAGACTATAAGCGGAAATAATGGAAATGAGGGAAGCAAAGTGGCGGATTAATGCTAATCAGCTGATGTATCTAATAATTACAGCCACTTACCACATTTTTAGTCTTGCTACCAACAGAGTTTTTCTTTTTCAGGAAGGACCATCACATTAAAAATAATAATAATTAAAAAAACATCGACCATCTTGAGTTTCAGCCTGGCTGACCATTTCATTCCCCCCTCTTCGCTCCCTTTTTTTTTTTTTTTGCTGAACCAACAAAAGGTTGTTGGATCGTTCGGTTGCGAACTAACATGTGGCACGGATGTTAACAGATGGTCCAAGTTATTTGGCACGGCTGCTTTCACTCGTCCCCACAAACAACGCAGCGGTCTCCCACACAATTCAGGGAACTGATTTAAAAACAAACAAAAAAAAAAGAAAAGAAAGAAGGAGACTAAAATGCAGAGCGCAGCACAAGGTAAATAGATGCTTATGGCTGCACACACGCAGAGAGAGAGAGAGAAAGGAGAGGCAGAGTTAGACTAAAGAGTGTGGACAAGTGGAATGACTTATTCAAGGAGGAAGTGGGCAGCAAGAAACATGAAATTAGCACAAATAGATTATCTGTCAACTACAGGCGGGCCACAGAGCAAGCCAAGCAGTGTGAAGGGAGAAGAGGAAGAAGAAAATAGATCGACCTCTTGTTTGTTCCTCCCTTAGGGGAGTTCCAACCGAGACGCCAAATTGCTGATCTGTATTTGGAGCAGCTGTATCCAAATCACACATGCTCCGAACCACGCGGTAATTAGAAAAGCGCCAACGAGGGCAGCCGCGCAAACATGAGTAATAAGAGCGTCTAATGCCTTAAAAGGGTTTTTGCACGCTGTAAATATGATGCGCTCTGGACCCGCGACAAGCCGAGGATCGAACCAGAACATGTGGAGGGGCAAGGCTCTGATTTTGTCACAGATTCCGGAACAGAAACATCCCAGGAAGATTTCACCGTTTTTCATTGAACAGTATGTAATAATTGCAACTTATGGAGTAAAAGGTGAAACTGAAGCATAAAGTGTTGGTCATGTTTTTTTTTGGGTTTTTTTAACTTTGCAGTAGCAGTGCTATATTTGCTGCTAGCTTTAAATAAATCTGCGACTTTGACCTGATTTTACGCATCATGAGTCTCAATCCTTTTCTACACGAGATACAAGAGAAAACAATCCAAAACAACCAGTCAGGTAAGGTTTTGTGGTTTAGTGTTGCTGTAAATCCATCAAAAAAAGTCTTCTACTCGGGTACACTGAGACACACAACAGATCAAACCCTGATATTATTGATCAATATGAGGTTAGTATGATTCTGACTGGGTGTGGCTCTTGGGCTGGAGTCAGTTTTTGGTTTCCCACTCAAGCAAGTGCAGAGGACAACTGATTACAAAGTAAAACTCAACTCTAGAATTTTGGTGCTTGTCTGTATTAATATATTTGTTTCTGAAGTTATTTTTGCACTTCTTCAAAAGTATGCAGTTAAAACGCCTTTATGTATGCAGTGAGGCAAAATGAAATTTATTGCAACAATACAATGTTAACTTCTCTGTGTGCAGCGATCCAGAAACTAGAATGAATCATTTTCGGTGTAACTTTATGAGCTCCTGTTTCGTCAACGTTCCTGGGGGTTTTCACAAAGCTCCCTGCACTTGACTCAGGGTTGAAGTCTGGACTTTGACTAGACAGTGATTTTATTTTTGTGCCTCTGTGGTGGCAGCAGGTACATTTACTGCTGTACTTCAGATCATTGACGATTGGTTGTGTCTGACCGAGCTGTGTATTAGTACTGGGAACACTGGGAGAAGGCAGATTAGTTCAATTTTTTCCCAAGATTGTCTCTTTCATACTATGCTATCACAACATAGTAACAGTTTTAACATATATATATATA